>CM073765.1:72596164-72867665 GCA_037127475.1 Arma custos | reverse complement strand
ACTGGAGCTGAGAAAGAGCTGACGGTGAGATCGGATGTGAGAAAGAAGTGCGTGACGGAAAGAGCATGTAAAGAGTCCTTTGTACGCGGAGGATTCCTCGGAGGAGGGTATTCAATAGCTCTTCAAGGACGTTCCACCATTCACTTCTTCCTCATTCACCCCCTTCCTCTCTCTTCTCCTTCTATTCACTCCCGCCTCAATCGGTCTGCGATATCCGCGAGTCCTCCCAAGGTCTTCTGAAGTCCATGTTAACGATTTACTCCGGAATCCGGTCTTAGGCAGTTGAAGTCAAACGAATTGTAGTAGATGTACCAGTAGCTGTACCTAAGTACCCTTGAACAACATTCCCTTCCAGAGTGCGACTTAAAACTTAGTCTGAACTTGTCATTATATAGTATTCAACGATGGAGGACTGAAACTGCTCCCCAATCTTACTAGAAAGACATACTAATCTTTTTTTTTATTGGATTTTTGCAGTATTTTTCACATCCCGATCTCCAATACACATCTCCTGTCCATCCAATCATCTTCTGTCAGATCTCAAGCTACCGTATCTTCTCTCACCTCCTCAATCAACTTCCCAGGGAAGCATTTAAGTGCTCGAAGGATGTTTCTTTTTCTGGTCTATGCGTTTCTTTGAACTGTTAATATGATTTTTAGTATATTTTTGATCTTGAATGTTGGGAATTTTTCATTATATGTCCTGATGATGCCCGAATTTACTAAATATTTATTAGTTAGTTATTTTTTGTAATTTCAGAGACTTAAGGTTTTTTATTTGTCTAATGGCATTCTAAAATCATTCATGAAACAATTCTCATTTTTGTAGATTTGAATAACAAAGCGATAAATTTTATTTTGGGAATCTACTTCAAACTGTCAAATGTGTTGCCAAACACTTTATTCTAAAAATAAATAAAATTTATTATAATGCAATTGGGAAAAACCACAATGCAAAGGCTTATGTTTCAAATTTCTCCAGTAATACACCCATTTACCGGTCGACGTTTCGCCTATTCAGGCATTATCATGACACAAAAACAAAAAAAGGTTATGTGAATCACATCTCGACGAAAAAGGTGCAATATATCCCAACGATCAACAGCCCAAACAGGCTCCAAACATGGGACAGCACCCCACCACCAAGACGTTCAACATACAACTTAAGTTTTATAAACCTATCGAAGTTCAGTTCTGTCAAAGCAACTGCATCTAAACAATTATTGCTCTGGGAATGGGAGACAATCATTGTCAATTTTACCGAAGCTAAAAATTATGTCCTAATCAGTCTGTTACGTCGGCCTTATCAATTATCTCAAGACGATGTCAGCTTGATCCAAACCGACCTGACACGAGATATATTTTGGTGGAATGTTATCTATAAGGCATCATTTCCCATCAACTCATCATCATTTCTGCTAACCGAAACTAATGTTTATCTATAACGTTTTATATATCAATAATCTAATCTATTGAAATGGGATGGATATTAGGATTCTTATTTGCATAATCAGTAACAACAGATAAATAAGGTGAATATCAAAAACCAATTAATCAAATAAATAAATGAATACAGTCTCCAATATACGAAATTACCATTAAAATAATACAGGAGTAATAATAAAAAAATCCGAACATTTTCAAGAAATAGGTACAAAGCGATAATGATACTTTTTATAAGGTTCTATATTTTTTGGCGAAAAAATCTGGCGGTTGAGTGTGACCTAGGACAAGTCACCTCCTTGCAGAACCGTTTTCCATGAAACAGTACCTTCTCTACCGTATACCATGAATCCCAGACTCGTTCACGGTTACAGGTTTTTTTTTTCTATATGTTTACATTAATCAATGTAATTATTAATAAAAAAATGTAATTATTATATTCATTGAGTCATTAATAAATAAAAAGGAGATTTTTTATAAAGTTTATGAGAATGAAGACATAAGAAAACGAACATAATTAAATAAAGCATATTATTTTTATTTTTTACTAGCTTATGCCCGCGGCTTCGCTCGCGTGGAATTTTGTCTGCCACATAAAGTTTCGTGAAAGATCATTTTAAATAAATAATTTAATTTTTCTTTTTGAATATAAGTTACTCGTACATCCAAAATTTCAGATGTCTAGCTTCAAAACTGACGGATTCTATATAACCTTTGAACCCATATTATATTAAAGGGGTTCAAAGGTTGTATAGAATTAAACCCTTGGTGGAATTATCCAAAGTTCTTTCTTAAACTATACAAAGAACCTATCTACAAATTTCAAGATGCTAAGTTTCCGATTTGCTTTTAATTATGCATTATAACGGGGGGGGGGGCACATGCCCCCGTGCCCCAACATAAATCTGCCCTTGCTGTAGCCTATGATGTATAACCTATTTTAATCAATAAGTTTCATCCAAATCCGTTTAGTAGTTTTTGCGTGAATGAGTAACAAACATAAATACAAACATTCGCATTTATAATATTAGTAGCATATCAAACAATAGTGATATGCCTTTAATTATGTACTATAATGGATTCTCCACAGTACCTAAAAAACTGTCGGGAGGGGCACGCTCCTCCGTGCGCCCCCCCTAAATCTGCACTTGCTATAGCTTATGTGTTATTCTGATGTATAACCTATATTACTGTAAAGTTTCATCGGAATCCGTTCAGTAGTTTTTGCGTGAAAGAGGGACAAACTTACAAACTTTCACATTTATAATATTAGTAAGATATGCGTTTTTTTAACATGAGCTGTAAAATGGTACTAAACACTGAAAATATATCTGTCATCTTTCAAACTTTACTGGAGAGCAGTTTTAATGTTAAATGTTCCTTTTTATTGTTGTTCACGGTTTTCAATGATAATTAGAGGTCATCAAGATCAAGATCAATATGATCATCAAGATCCTGTAAAGTTTGAAAAATGTCAGTTACGATAGTTTACCTCTGAGGTACAGATATTATTTCATGCCAAATTATAATCGATTGACATAAAACTGATAAAACAATTCAACTAAACTGTTTTGTGGTAAGGATAAATAAAATATGCATTTCAGCTTCTGAGATTTCATTTTTTTTTTCTCTTTTTATGTTAAGCACTAGATTCCCTAAAATATAAACAATTAGACAGTTAGAGCTGTCTGTCACGTAATCGCGACGAAGATTATTTAGTAAAAGAAAGGAATGCTGAAGGGATATCAAACAGTATACACAAATCCGGGGATAAAGCAACTCTGTTAAATATTCCTAACCAGTCACAGCGAGGTTGTGCCTCCTACATGCCACGCATTTTACCATTAATTACGTAAAACAGGGTCAGTAATATATATAATATATTTATTTATATGTATACATAAATGCTTATACTTTTTTATGATACCATTGAATTCCATAAGTAAAAACTACTTTGGTGTTACTTTCTTCACTAAGGGAAAGTTTGAAACGTGTGAGGTTTGAAAGTTTCTATCTAGCTTAGCAAAAGATATCCTAGTACATTATTCTATTTTTCAAAACACACACACACACACACATATATATATATATATATATATATATATATATATACGTTGAGTTAAAGTGGCTCTTCGCTTCTATCCGTAGACTCTATTTCCTCGTTATATCAAAACATCAACTCACAACATCCATTTGTGAGTCAATATAATTACAACTTAAAACGTTATGAATTGTATTGAGTCATTGGCCTTTTGCCGGTTTGGCAGAAATCGCCATCAGCGGACTCAGATATTGTAATGTCTTGACGGGTAATAGAAGGCTTTAGATTATGCATATACATATTACATTGTTATATGTCGTAATTTAAATTTAATAAAATAAAATGGAGGTTCAGAAAAAACACAAAAAGAACAACAACAACACAACATCCATCTTATATCTATAGTCTCCTACAATTTAAATACTCTATCCAATCCCAGGGCACAAGATCTCGTTAAAAATACTTTTTAAAAATATTAATATTTCTTAAATGTTTATTAAAAAAAATAGGTTTACCAATATATTTTTTTGTTTTAATATTTTTAGGAGAATATATCTTGTACGGAAAAAACAATATTATTTTCTAATGAAACTCATAATGCCTATCAAGAAAGTTTTTACTAATTTTATTTTGTGATAATATTTTGCGCTAATGGCGTGCCGAAGGCACCGGGTTTAAATCTGGCATTGCTGAAAATTTATTAAATTAATCTTGGGATGGATCGTGTGGGATCTGGAGATCCTCATGGTTCTCACCCAGCCTCTTTAAATGGAAGTGGGAGTGATTACAGTATCTACCACGTACTGGACCCAAGACCTTTCCTGGATTATCGTGGTACAGGTTTTTTTTCTTAACTGTGTTTAAACTTCAAAAATTATGAAGTGAAGTAAAATAGCGATACTGGACAGGCATTCGTACTTTTTTTCCATAGCGGATATTATTTGATAACGACCCAAGAACTCCCAATAAAAATCCGAGTCCAGTTTTTGCAGAAGGTATTGAGCTATTGACGGCTATAGCCAGTAGCGATCGTGAAATCTGATCTAAAAGAGAGAGCAAACAGTACAAGTGATGGGAATAAAAAAAAAATGAATTGTCCGGTGCTAGAACTGCTAGGACTACAAAGAGCAGCTCAATTAGTACCTCACTTCATTGATAGAGTCCTCTGCCTCTCCTTTTCACTGTATCACATTCAGCGCTATAGTATTTCTTTGTTGTCTTTGCTAGTACGCCGGCAATATACTCTTGTGTCTCTGTTTGTTCCTATAAGTGTACATGAATATCTGCCGAATCTCTTAATAGTTTGTAGAGCTGCATAAGATGTTGAAAGTAATGATTTTTTATTTTATTCTGATTTAAGAACTATAGTAGCCATCACGAAATAACCAACTTCGGAGAATGTATTTATTACATAAAGTGATATGGGGATTATATTTCTCTAAGTTCATCTTTAAGTGAACGTAATTATTATTCTTGAAATTATATTTTTTACTTTTTAATCTTACTAATATGTATTATAAATGTGAAAGTTTGTATGTTTGTCTCTCTTTCACGCAAAAACTAATGATCGGATTTGGATGAAACTTTGCAGTAATATAGGTTATACATCAGAATAACACATGGGCTATAGCAAGCGCAGACTCAAGCCATTATAGGACATAATTAAACGTAAATCACATGATAATAGTAGTTAAAATAACAGAAAGAACATGAGTGAAACTAATATAACTAATAGTTTATGAAAGTAATTTGGATAATTCCACCCAATGGTTTCCCTTTTAATATAATAGGGGTTTAAAGGTTGTATAGAATCCGTCGGTTTTGAAGTTCGACATCTGAAATTTTGGATGTACGAGTAACTTATATTTTAAATAAATAATTAAATTATTTATTTTAACTTATCTTTCACGAAACTTTAAGTGGCAGACCAAATTCTACGCGAGCGAAGCCGCGGGCATAAGCTAGTTTTTATATATAAGTAATGGTAGGATAGTATGTAGAGAGCTTAGTTGCTATACTGAAGGCTCCATGTTCAAATCCAACTGTGACAGATAAATCGTTCAATCTGGTCATAGGCAAAGATGGATCCAGTAGGATATCACTAGAACCAATCTTGGGATCAGTACCTGGTAGAGACTATACTGTTTCTTTGACAACGACTTTGAAGAGAGGTGATTTGTCCTAGATCACGCTCAACTACCAGATTTTCCGTCTATTTTGAGTACACGCTTAAAAGAGGCTGGTAGCAGATTAAATAAAGGTCTGCGAAGCAGCGCGATGTGAATCCAGGACCTTCCGAACGGCACCTCATCGCTCTACCACTGAGCCACTCACCCAGGAGAGTGGATATCTCCCATATGGAGGGGGATACTTGGAATTTGAGCAAATCGAACAAATCACCTTTCGAACAACCGTTGTTCTAGATACAGTATATTATTTACCATCTACAGAACCGAAGATCCCACATGGTTTGTAGTGGTATAGGGTCATGGGAGCCATTAGATTTATGTGTCACTGCTAGATTAAAAAGGAGCGGAGTGGCTCAGTGATAGAACACTTGCCTATCACTAAGCTAGAGTTGCCATGCCGGATATCTTAGTTCAAATCCCGCTGTGGCCAAGACTTTTATTTATTCTGTTTGCAGCCGGAGATGGATCATATAGGATCTAGAGCCTCTATAAAATATTCTAAAAATAGGGTACCCAAAATAAGGGGGGGAAAGGAGGGGCGGTTGAGCCTGACCTAGGACGTCACCTCCTTGCAGAACCGTTGTCCTTGAAACAGTACAGTCTCTACAGGTGAGGCTAGAGTAAAAAATAAAAATCTAATTTCTGGAATAATAAAGATATAATAATAATAATGTGTTGATGTGTGACTGCTAATAATACCAAGATCCTTTATGGGTTGTAGTGTTGCAGTTTTTTTAGCTTACGTAATTTCTTCACATTTTTCATAACTATTAATAACTTGGCTTTGTTTCTATTTGTCAAAATAAATATTGTTGAAATTTTTTTTATTATTAATTAACTAATATTTTAATTTTTCTTTAAGTAAAACGTCCAGTAATGCTTCGTCGTTAAGAAGGTTTGTGGGCTTAAAATAAAAAAATAACATATATTTTAATTTTTAAATTCAAGGGATTACGATGATTGGTCAGTGAAATGATATGTGATATATCTTAGACTTCATTTTCTACAAGTGCCGTTGCAGTTCAAGTCTTGGATTTTAATTTTACTACAGGAATGCTCACATACCAACACGCCATCTTTACTTTACTGGGTTCCTTTATTAAACCAATAAATAAACAGTCCAAGCCAATATTTTTTTCCTCGCAATTTCAACTAGCGGATGAGATCGTATCGTGATCCGATCTATATGTTATTAAAAACGGTTATGTGCGAACTGATAAGAGGATCGAAGAGGCATTGACCTGAACTTGTGTTTGGAGGATGTGCCACAGCCTAGACGATTCCAAATCATAACAAGACTTATAAAAAAATTAAAAAAATACGGTTTTGGGTCGTAATCCGTGATTGGGAGTGTGAGAGCAGAGATTATTGGTATCGGCATCGAACCTTCGGGTTCACTAAGCCTTCAATTATTATTAATATTTTCCTATGGATATTTATTATGCTATCATTTATCTAAATATGTAAATAATAATATAAATATAACTAATCCCGCTATATAAAATTTCTTTTCTATAATAACATTTAATGAATCTCATTTTAATTTTAGCCGAGTCCGGCACCAGAATTTCTGAATTATAATTTTTGTAATTAATATAAAATCCGAAGTGTGTAGAGCGCTATCATGCTGAAGGTTGTGGGTTCAAATCCGGCTGTGGCTGATATTTATTTATGATTATTTACTTTAACATCAATGGGATGGACCCTCCTGGGTGACATCTAGTCTCTGTAACCCTATATGGGAGAAACATCCAGTTTAGGACTTGAGCCATAGTGAGCCTATTAAAATATGAGTATCCATTTCGTATTGTTTTGAGATATCGATCATTTTGCATTTAATAAAATAAAAATATATTGATAAAAAACAAAAAAAAATTGTATATAGATATGTAGGTGAGATAAAAAATAATTATGTAGTTTATAAGAAAATGTCTTAATCTTACTTCACTTCATTCTCTAAACTAAACTCACTCTACCAAAATCGAAATATTGGAATAGGATGTAGCTTGTTTTATTTTTTAAATCGATGCATTTCAATTTTTCCACTTAAATTACTAAAATCGCCGTTTCAGGCCACTTCAACATTTACAAGACAAACGCTCTAAGCTCCCAATTAATTACAAAAGACTCCTATACATGACAATTATTAGACCCGACTTACGGAGTAGAGCTTTGGGGCTCCACTAAGCCATCCAATTCCTCTCGTATTCAATCCTTGCAATCCGAAATCCTTCGTAAAATCCTCAAACTAGTAAAAGTAATGTTCAATGATCATTCTTTCCAGTTTATACATCCCAAACATTGCGAGAAAAGGGGATATAGGATCGGTGAAGAGAACGGATTTGTCTGACTTGGATGCGACCCCTGGTAGCTCAGTGGTTTAGAGCACTGCACCGGAGAAGCAGACGACCCGGGTTCGAATCCCGGCCAGGTTAAATCTTTTCTCTTCAAAACAAAAATATCTAAAAATCCTGAGTTGATTTGCTGAAGACCACTGGTTCCAATCCGGTTGTGACAAATAAATTATTTATGTATGGACCTTGACATTGACCTACTTGGGGCTCAAATAACCACTATAAATTTGGGTACCATTAATTGGGAAAAACTAGAGGTTGAGGGTGATCTCGGACAAATCACCTCCTTGCACAACCGTTGGCTTAGAAAGAGTAGAGTCTCTACTAAGTACTGAACCCAAGGCCAATCATTAGTAGTAGTAGAGATTTTGTTTTTTTGAAAAAGACAATCTTTTAGTTGGAAAAAGTAATCTAAATAAATTTTAAAAACTAAAATTACCTATTGTTACATAAACATTCTTTCGATAGTTGATTTACCTTACTTGACACATACACATTTAGAAACTATGTTCGTATTACTCAATACTATAAAAGCTGCTATGCAAAATTTGCTATGATATTATTAACAATGTATGTTTTATAGCTACAAAAAAACAAACAAAAAAAACATATGCCCATCGAAATAACGAGGAACATGAGAAAAGTAAAGCTGTAAAACACAAGAGCATCTGGGGAAATTTCCCCTTCCATCCGAATATCAATCCATTATAACCACACTTCTGTAAATTTTATTGCATACAAAAAATTTTACGACCTAAAAAGGATTATATCTTGTAATCTTATAATAAATGGTTCAATAATATTGTCGGGGACTTATGCGATTGTATTGTATTATAGAATAGTAATATAATAAGTCGGATTATAATAATAATAAGTCGGATAGAGGGGATATTAATATTTTATCAGGAGTATTTTATCAGTTTGAGAATGGGGTCAAGTAATTCTAAGTGAATACATTATCTTTGTCAGACATGCATTTCTACTCAATCCTGAGTGGGAGGGATTGAATAAAGATTATAGAAATGAAATTGGAATAATAACAATTATATAAATCAATTAATAAGAGATTAAAGAAATAAATAAACAAAAAAATGTATGAAGTTGTGAAGATGTGCGGTTCTGTTGGCTAGTCTTGTTTTAGCCACTTAAATTGAGATGTACTATCTTATGTCTTTTAGAACTGGCGAATCCTGAATCGGTGGAACCGTTTGATTGCAAGAAGTTTACTGGCGTTTGAGATACATAAGGATATGTGATCGGGATCTTTTTTTAATATTTTAACAATTTTTTTAAACTATGTAGCTAACGTTTTTGCTTCTCCAAGCTTCACGACTTGTATCTACAAGGGGTATATACCCAGGTATAGCTTTGTAGAGGCTGGGTGAGCCCTGGGACGGTCTCCATAACTACACGGCTAGTATTAATGATAATATTAATAAATAATATTATAGTATTCAATAATAATAGAACAAAAAAAAAATCTGTACCACTAAAACCCTTGAACGGGTCTGGGGTTCAGTACATGGTAGAGACTGTACTGTTTCATGGACAACGGTTCTGCAAGGAGGTGACTTGTCCTAGGTCACGCTCAACCGCCAGATTTTTCTCCCTTATTTTGGGTACCCTATTTTTATAATACTTAATAGAGGCTGGGTGAGCCCCAGGAGGGTCCTAGATCCTATATGATCCATCTCCGGCTTCTAACAGACTAAATAAAAGTCTAGCCTGCAGCGGGATTTGAACCAGAATTTCCGGCATGGCAACTCAGTGCTCTACCACTGAGCTCCTTCCTCTATCTAATGATTGAGCTGGTTGGCTGATTGAGTTTAAACATTTTTCTTCGAATTCAATTTGTATTAAACACCTTTGGAGTGTTAAAATTTGTTTTTCTTTGCAACTTCAAAATTTTTATATTTTCATTTTTTTAGTTAAAAAAATAAATAAAACCTTAACCATGCATCTCAACAATAAATTGAGATAAAGATTGCGAGAGAGACAATCTCTTGGAAATGAAAAAGATAGATTTGATATTGGAAAGATTTAAATGACGGAGATCTTTGACAATTTCTACTGTATAACTTATTCCGCTTGTAAATTTTCTTAAATTGGCTTGTAGAGATAACCGCAACACATTTCGTTCTGTTAATTTAAACGAATTTATAATTTCTTTTTTTCCGATAGCGTCCAAAAAAAATATATATTGTCCGAATTGCCAATTCTTATCGGAATTGTAAATAATTGTCATTTCGCCGATAAATCATAAATATCGTTTGATATAGAGAAGAATTTATAAATGATAAGAAATTATATTTGTTGCTCGATACAGTTATCTGAGATTAATTCAAGATGTAACACATGTTTTATACTTATTAATTAATTAATAAAAAAAACCCGTTGAATAATATTAGTTGGCCTTATGTACATATATATGATGAAGAAAATGGTCCGGGTATAACTTAAAAAATTCTCTTACATAGGGAGATCTCTTATGTAGCTTATTAGTCCATTTTCAAGTGTGATCCTACTAAGATAGCCCTGAAGAAGACCTGCAATGTGGGCCGAAACGTCGGCTTCCAAATAAACAGTTTTTCCTAGAATTTTTTGACCAATTTCACCCTCTTTAATAAAAAAAACCTCTACCACTACAATCCTTGATGGATCTTGTGCTCAGTATGTGAACTCTACTCTTTCTAAGAGAACGGGTGTGCAAGGAGGTGATTTGCCCGTGATCACCCTTAATCTCCAGTTTTTCCCAATTAACGATACCCAATTTAAAGAGGTTGAGCTCCTGGATGTTCTACAGGGTCCATATAGCTGTTAATAGATTAAGTCATCCATCAAAATCGGATTTGAACCGGGATTCTGTAGCATACTAACTCAGCTCTCCACACACTGTGTTACCGCTCCATTCTATATACGCCAAAGGACTGTGGGAAAACCATGAATGTGGATTTTTAGAGCTTTACGGAGAGACTTGAATCAAATCCTTCCTAAATGTCACGACAAAATCCGATCGCTCCAAACTGACCATTAGCTTAGAAAACTGATGTAATAGCGAGATAATCTGAATAGTTCTTACTCTATACAATAATAATAAAAATAATCGATCAGTAAATCAAGTATAAAAGAAGTCAGACGTTGATAAGCAGAATTAGTGATATCGGCATCGAGCCTTCGGGTTCGCTAAGCCTTATTATTAATTTCTTACAAATAAATTTTATTGTTTTCTCCTATATTAATTTGTGTCTTTGTTAATGATTATTTTAAAATATTCAACTACTTTTCATTTAATTTAATTATAACATTAAACAATGCGTTATAATATTATAATAGTGATTGCAATAAAAATACCCCAAAAAAAAGTGAAGTAAGTAACTAAAGAATAAAACAAGTCTAAAACAAATATGGGTTTAATTTAATTTTTTTACTAAAAAAAAAATTTCACTAATCTCCTAAATGCTGGATTTTCCTTATGTTTAAGTACTTTTCTAACTTTTTCCATTTCTTATGAAGCAATGATGAAACAGCGATTGTACTAGTTACGTGATGTGTTGACTAAAATTTTTTATTTAAAATTTAATATTCATTTTAAAAATCCTCTATTTACTACAGAGACTTACTAACATCCTATTTTACGATCTTGATTGCTGTACAGCGGGTTAGCTCAGTGTGTAGAGTGATGGGATGCTAAGATAAAGGCTCTGGGTTCAAATCCAGCTGTGTTCAAATAATTTGATCTTTTTACAGTCATGAATGGACCCTGTGTGATAAAAGACCTTCCTAGGGCTCACTCAGCCTCTATGGGTACCCTTAATTTAAGTAAAAACCTGGGGTGATCTCGGACAAATCACATCCCTTTACAGCAGTTGTTTTAGAAATAGTACAGTCTCTAACAAGTACTAAACCCAATAGGGGGTAACATTGGTACAAAAAAATGGCTACTTATATTCAACAGAAGAAATAATTAAGTTGTTAAAAAAAAAAAAAGGTTAATCATATTTAAAAATATAAGATTGATCGGTCTTAAATTAAATATGATAAAATCTCTGAAACGATGCATTGCTAGGAGTTAAGAATTGTAACACGAAAAGCGAA
Organism: Arma custos; assembly: GCA_037127475.1. Lineage (NCBI taxonomy): Eukaryota > Metazoa > Arthropoda > Insecta > Hemiptera > Pentatomidae > Arma > Arma custos. The sequence continues at coordinate 72,855,543 of CM073765.1, read as the reverse complement.
AATCATTTCTTCAACGTTAAAAGAACGTTTAATTAGATATTTACGATTAAACGAACACTTTATTTCTTTATCATATAATAAATTATAGTTAATAGTTGTAGAAGTTAAGAATGATTTTCTAGAGTGTGACGCCGATTGACTCACCAGATATTAATAGTCTTGTTTTATTCAGCTTATTAAAGATTTTATTTAGTTTATTCTCGATTATCCGGACTGTTTTGTAATAGAACGGATAAACAAGGTTTTCCTATGATAAACCTTTTCTACTTCAACCTCGTTCTTTTGAATGAATGTGGTTAAAATAATGAAATTGAATCCATTTTTAAAGGACTTAATTCTAAAATTCCGAATCTAAACTTCTTTAGAGATTGTAAAACAATAACTTTACAGTATACATGATTTTATTTTTGATTCTTTTGTAATTATTACAAGTTTCAACACAGTCGAAAACTGTCTTAAACATTTTTTCAGTTGTTAAGACGTAACAAAACATGTTTATTTACATATTTACACAAGCGTGGCATATATTATTCTATAAATACGTAGTCATTCTTTAAAAACACACAAAATACTATGATTGTCTCCGACTTTCAGTTAAATAGGAACACTTGATAATCGATAATAATATACGTAGATGCTTTATAAACAGTGCATAGTTAAAACGCAAATATCCTTATATAATATTCTTGTGATCTTGTTTATAAAAATACATGCAAATCATCACAAATCAACGCACACACATAGAAAATATATTTTTTTAAATCGAACTCTTTATGGTTAACAATAATTTACATATAGGATTAGCACCTTAAAGAACATCAAACATATTCATGTTGTGAGGCACATCTCACAATGGCACAAATAAATAAAAGGAGAAATAGTAATGTAATTTGGAAATATTAAGGCAGATAATGCGTTAAATAAATGGTAAAACAAATGCAACGCGAAGAAACTGCATTCGCATGTTGCAAGAAAGCAATTGATGATCATGTATAAATGGTCCATCAGTAGATTCATGACACCTTTCAGCATTTTAATAATATAATAAAGTACAATAAAGATATAATTAATTAATTAACACATTGGATTGGCGATTTGGAAGCTGTTATTGAGGAATTGCTTTGAGTAAAATGGATTTCCGCTACGTATTCAATTCACACATTGCACGAATTGGTGAGACAATACATGTGTATTGTGTTGAGGAGTAAAAGTTGCATAATAATTCAGCCAGAATTAAAGAATTTTAATATAATAAAAATAATTAATTAACACAAAGAAGTGGATTGGCAATTTAGAAGCTGGTATTGAGGAATTGCTTTGAGTAAATTGGATTTCCGCTACGAGATCATATTCGATTGCAATTGCACGAATTGGAGAGACAATACATATGTGTTGAGTAAAAAAAGTTGGATGTTTGAATTATTTTTTTTGTTAAGGAACGGTGTCATTTGTTATGAATAAATAATTACAACAATAATCGACTGGTTTTAAAGATACTGATTGATGATAAATTGACGAGTGATTGTTGTTAAGATGGAACGCAACGCAATGAGTCGTGGGATTGTTTACAAAGTGAGAGCGGGAAGGAGGCGCGGTATCTAAGGAGACGGTGGCGCAGGACGAAGAAGAAGAAGAAGGAAGAAAGCGAAGACATGTGGAAGGAGAAGGAAAGGGCTAAGGAGCATGTGTGTGTGGGGGGGAAGCTAAGGGGAGGGGGATAAGACTCCGGCGCAGGACCTCTTCAGGAGCGGACCTTACCTCCGTGGGTGGGTGATTGTGTCCTCAACGGACATCCTTCGCTTCTTCGGCACCTTCTGCTCCTGATGGCACTAACTGTGCGGGCTTCCTTGGTTCCTGCCGGCCACTGGGCCTTGTACTCCACCGCGGTTCTTGGCAATTGCACCGCTCACCGCTAGATGCCTCCCCAGGCCGGCCAACGAGATCGATAAAAAAATTCCTGCGCTGTTTTTTATAAAGCTGCCGGTTCATTACCGCCCCTCCTTTATCTCTCCCCACCCCGACTCCCTTCCCCTCCCGCCCCCGCTCCACCCCCTTCGTATTAACTGCACCGCCGCCGCCTCTGCTCTTCCGGGATCAGCCGAATCTTTAACTCTCTCTCTCTCCCCCCCCCCTCTCACTCTCTCTCTATTTATCTATCTATCTCTTTCTCTCCTTCTTCGAGACGCCACAATAAAATTGATGTAATAATACACCAAAACCATATGCACGAATCTTCTGAGTACCTTTTCTCAGCATTGATTGAATCCAGCTAGAATCGGAATAGATAACCCTTTCTCCAATCACTCCCATTAAAAAGTTATTTATCATTATTTAGTTATTCAAAGTAAATATTTATTATTCGCAGAGCTTGCACCTGGCTAATATTATTCAAGTGATAGCGTCGCAAATATTAAAATGGGTCTATTAACTTGATGAGCTTAGTAACGAACGATTTCCTACAAACGGTTAGACTAGGAGTCTGTAGATTTGTTTGTTAAAGTGTAAGGCTGTTTGTAAACTAAGAGAGAAGTGGTCACGAAGAAAAGAAAGTGGCATACACGTAGCATATTTAGTGCAAATAAACATTTCCCAACTATGTTAAAATATTCCTAAATATAATAAGCATTAAAAAAAATAAATAAAAAATCCTAGCGCTATAACCTATGAAATGATTTAGCTTCAGTCTTAATGAGGACTTAATTTTTTTAAGTCAAAGGTAGTGCAGGGAGGCGATTAAGATCATGCTTAGCCACCACGTTTTCTCCCAATTAAGGGTATCCATTTTATAGAGGCTGAAAGAGCCTAAGAACGGTCTCCAGATGGTCAATCCAAGGCTTATAACACGCTAAATAATTTTCTCCTAAATTATTATGCCAAAGCCGGTATAGAATTAGTTGATAAATAGATAAATAAATTAGTATAGCAAGATATGAAAAGTAGTTTGGCCCATCTTTTTAATATTTACATTACAATAGTACAAAAAATCATTTTGAACGGTTATGTTTTGAATATAATTGATTTGAACAAATAAGAAATTCTTTTTTTTTATGCCATGTGCTGATTATTACATGAGCTTTTAGATGTTACCACTCCTACTAAAAAATATTTTACACTCAAAAATTCTGATTGACATATAGTATTTAAGATTGCATATAACAATAATCCATTACTAATGCTGTAGACAATATTTGGGAAATTAATATTTTTTTTTACAGTAATACTTCCTTATTCATTTATTTTTCTTAAGCTTGAAAATTAATCTGCATAAAACATGGGACATTTTTAACAAAGATTTTTAATTTTCATGCTTAAATGAGCTAACAAGGCACATCATTATCATGCAAGATATTAGACCACTGACTGAAAAATGTGTTACATTCTGGAAGAAGAAATGTAAAGAAACATAAAACAAATCTGTAAAGTTCATTTGTATTTTTTTTTTTTTTATAATTTGTTTTTACTTACTCTTATTATATGGAATGTTTTACCATTTTCATAACTAAAATTTCGAAGTATAGATGATATGTGCTTGTTGAGACTTTCAATACTTGATGAAATGATTACCAAAATATAATCATATCCAATAGCTACAGTCTTATTTCCATATTAAAGCTCATGATTATTTGATGAATTGAATTGGTCAGGAGGTGCAGTCAAAGATAACACGAAACAAGCATTACTTATTTTTTAAAAAATAAGTTAATAAGCTCATTAATTTTTCAAATATTGTCTTCAACATTAGTAATGGATTATTTTTATATGCAACCGCTTATTGTTATAACCGCTAAAAGCTAATGTAATAATAAGCACATGGCATAATAAAAAAGAATTTTTTATTTGCTCAAATCATCAATTATACTCACAATATAACCGTTCAAAATGATTTTTTCGTACTATTGTAATGTAAATATTAAAAAGATGGGCCATACTGCTTTTCATATCCTACAACACTAGCTTTATTTATCTATTTATTAACTAATTTTATACCAGTTGTGGCATAATAATTTAGGAGAAAATTATTTAGCGTGTTATAAGCCTTGGATTGACCATGTGGAGATCCTTCTTGGGCTCTTTCAGCCTCTATTAAATGGTTACCCTTAATTGGGGGAAAACGTGGTGGCTTAGCATGATCTTAATCGCCTCCATGCACAACCTTTGACTTAAAAAAATTAAGTCATAATTAAGACTGAAGCTAAATCATTTCATAGGTTAGCGGTAGGATGTTTTATTTATTTTTTTTTTAATGTTTATTATATTTAGGAATATTTTAACATAATTGGGAAGATGCTTATTTGAACTAAATTCTAATTATATGCCACTTTGTTTTTTCGTGACCACTTCTCTCTTTGTTTACAAACATCCTTACTCTTCTACAAACAAATCCTTTCCCTTCCTTGGTTATCATTAACAGTACAAGCCCGGGGCATTGACGCACGCAATACATCAACCCCAGGTACTTGATATACAAACACTAAAGAGGATATGAAGGCAATTGTAGCCGTTTAAAGATTCTGAAAAATTACCGTGAGGTCATAATGACTGGATATGACTATAATCACGAAGCATTAGCTCTTAAAGACGTGGTCGTGTTGTTAGGGTCAGTCTACGGGTCGTAGTAGATGGTTCCGGCTGTACAAAGCTATAATTAATGATATATCTTGATGATTAAGGCGGTTATATTATTGATTTAATTATATAAACAAACAGAAACATAATATAGGAACAAGAGTTATTTTTATTATCAATTTTATTGAACGTTTTGGAGTAACGTCGCTGTCTCTAAACGATGAGTCTGTTAACACCTATTGAAATGAGAAGTGCTGAATTTGATCTTAATTAGTGTTAATTTTATTTCTATTTACGTTCTGATAATGTCTGAAATGGCGAAACGTTGCCTGAGTAGTTATTTTACAATATTTTAAAAGTTTGAGACTTTGTTTGGGAGTTCTCCAATTGTATTCTAAGATTTATTATGAGAAAGAAAATGGCCTGGCTAGTGGTCTAGAGAATTCTCTTATATAGCGAGAACTTTTTATTGCTAAGCCACATTACAGGTCTTCTTCAGGGCTAAATATACAGGATACAAATAAATTAAAATAATACATGACACAAAATAACACTGTATGTAGTATATTGATAGAATAATGTTATATGTAGTAAGTAATAGAAATAAAAACGAGAGAGGAATGAATCATATAATGACAAAGAGGTACTGTTTAAATCCAACAAAATAAAAAATTAAAAATTTGATTAAAGTACCAAATGAAGAATTATCCAACAAAGTATCCAAAAAAGTAAAATATGAAAAAATTAAAATTTATTATATTTCTATAGGAAATCGATTTGTTAAATCAAGGCATTTTCAATCCCTAAATGTTCGTTTAATCCTATGGAAAAAACATAATCCTGTTGTAAAGAAATCAATTATTTTATTCACATTTTAAGATTCATGACGCTATTAAAATAAATTTAATGTTAATGGTATCGTTTTAAAGTAATTTTGTTGATGCTTTGTATTATGGATTTCTCCAATGGTATTCTAATAATTATTAGATTAATAAAAAAATCGAATGGCTGAATTAAGGCATTTTAGAGCCTTAAATGTTCTAACCCATAATAAGAAATTATCAATTTTATTATTATTTTAAAATGCATGTTCCTGGTAAAATAAATTTAATGTTGACAGGATTGTATTAAAATCAATCTTGAGATATATCATATAAGTATTAATGCTTATATTTTAAGATATTTCATAAAAGAATTATTTATTATTTAATTATTAATTTTATTGAATGTCTTGGAGTGAGGTTCCTGTATCTATTTGATGAGTTGAAGTGAGATGTGCTGCATTCGATGTTCAGTGATGTAAATTGTTTTTTGTGCATGTAATGAATCGGAGAAAAGCTGATTGATTAGTTATTTTATAGTAAAAATATAAAGCTTTAGGTTAGGGGTAGTTTCCAAATTTATTCTAATTTTATTAGATTTCAACGATTTTTAAAAAAAATTGAATGGTGAAATTAAAGCATTTTCGATCTCTGAATGTTCTGTTAACCCATACTGTAGTAAACAAACTACCAATTTTATTTATATTTTAAGTTCCAGATTTTTGGTAAAATAAATTTAAAATTTAGAGAATTTTATTCATGTCAATCTTGAGATATTTATTTCTACAAATTGTTCAATAAATGAATTATTTGATTTTCTCTCCCTTTTTTTTCCTCTCAAACGAATCTGATGTCAGAGAACTCTGTGTAAATATTGAACTTTTCATTTTATTTGTCTGTGTATTGCTTATCTAAATAAAAAAACATAAGTTTAAGTATTATTCGGTGTTATGTTCAACATCTCGATGTTACATTTTAGCTAAGAAAATAAATAAAAAAAATATGAGAAAATACTAGGTTAAACAACCATAAATATTTAATTAATGATCATAATCGCTTCTTAAAGGAAATATAAATTGAAAACTTCGGAATTTTAGATCGTGTCTCATTTTTTTTACGGGAGTCAAAAATACTTAGTCACGCCGTCCTTCGGAAGGGACGTTAAAAGGGGGTCCCGAGTGGTACGATGTCAGGTACTCGTTAAAAATCCCTATCCTATTTAAACCTGGGTAGGCCAAATTTAGAGCTACTGTAGCATCGTCCGATTAGCCATAGCAGGTTAAATGATGTGAGGTTAAATGAAGAAACAAACAAACTTCAAAATGGTTCAAATATGAAGGTATGGGTTTGCAATGTTCTCTCTGTACATTGTAGATGATTATAATTGTTCTAACCACTATTGTTCATTAGTACTATTATATCTCCTGGAGAGGTTCAATGTTTGCTAGTGACTGTATTGTCAACGGTTGTGCAACAAGATGATTTATAATTAAGTTAAGCTATTATGGATTTGTAGATAGTTAAATAGAGTACTATATTCTCTTTTTATATCCTATAATATATTGGTTAATATATTTTTTTTTAGATTAATTTATTGATATCTACAACAAGTAAATATACAAGTAAATAATGTAATAATATCACAACAAGTAAATTTGCTAATATGAACAAATGATATGAAAAAAAAAAACACTTGTAGAGAAACTACCCGTTGGTAGCAATACAGAACATGTATATAGTATCAATCAAATTTTAAGCGTAAATAATTTAGATTTTTTTTCTTTTAGCATTGTTGTTTTGTTTAATGTTTCGGAAGAGTTTTTTTAAAATCAATAAAAAAAAAATTAAGCAAGAATTTTTGTTCTCAAAACCAAACCAAAAAAGGATGAGACCATTGGGGAATTTAGGAGATCACATAACGCGGAATTGCGGAGCATGCGCCCGGTTAATGTTATTGTACTATCTCAACCATTAAGATGGGCTTTTAAATTTAGTGGGCTTAGTAACTATCGAATTCCTAATAAAGTTAATAAGCGCTGTGCCAAATGGTAAACGTTTGAGGGGTAGACCGAGGCGTATGTGGGAGGATTGCGTTAAGAGTAGTTGGCGAAATTGGGTTGGTAGTGGTCGGTGGAGGTTTATAAGCATTGGTGGTATCGGCATTGAGCCTTCGGGTTCAATAAGCATTATTATTATTTTTTTATTCTCATTCTAATTTGTTGATTAATTAAGTATATAACTTATGCATGAATAAATCAGTAGTGGATTTAGTAAACAGCAGTTTATAAACAATATCTGAGAAAACAACTGTAAAAAGGTAGAAAACGGTCGAACTTCACCTTCGTGAAAAGGACTTAAGGACTCCTTCCGCAGGGCACGAGGAAGTACCCAGGAGTAAGGAAGATAAGTAAGGAGGCAGGAGGAAGGAGGGAATGAATGGACTAAGCTGGCTGACCTGGGCCAACACCACGACCTAACTCAAGACCTGCGCTTCTTCCACTCCCTTCTTGTCTTCGCCGTCTGGGGAGAGGCTGTCTTCGATCTTATGTCTTCGACTGCTGCTTGGCGTAGTCTCCTCTGTTCGGCTTGTTATAATAGGCCCTTCTGTTATAATAGGCCCTTCCAAACCTCACTTGTCAACTCCCCTTTTTGGCCATTACATTATTCCCTGAAATTTGACTTTATGAAATCACAACATTTTTATTCCCTTTTCCCGACATGTTATTAAATTCCCAATCTCAGAACAGAAAAAATCAGTTTGTGGCTAGATAAATACCGGAAATGCGTTTTTGACTTGTAAATCATTTTCAAACATTTTATCCTTAAGGAAGTTAGTCTGACGAATGAATTGAGTGTGGGAGGACTTCGTAACCTAGCTCGTTTAGTTTCTTCACTGTCTTTATAAACAATACAGGGTTTGTTTGTTTAACGTCACTTTGTGCTCTGGCTAATCGGACGATGCTCAGAGGGAGCTCTAAATTTTGCCTATCCAGATTTAATTAGGATTACCTGACCTCATACAGGCTCGGGACCCCCGTTAAAAGGGAGACTGAAGATTTCTTACCCCCTTTAAAAAATCCTAGGGTCACATGACCAACACAGGTTGTTTTTTGATAAGATTATGTCAATACCTCTGCAGTAAGATGTGGATGTGATGGTTTCTCTCTGGGTGGAAAGAAAAAAATGACTTATTCCTGCCATTGACCACTAGACAGAAATCAATAATTTTTTTTATTGGAAATTTTTTTCAAACCAACCGACTTACGCACCTAGAGACTAAAGAATATCCTTAACAATGTAAGGCACTGTTGTTATGCTTGTCTCTCTATAAGCTATACTAGTTTTAACCAAAAGAAAAATTAACTTAATGGCACTCATTGGCAGCCGCACCAACTTAATAATGACCTTTCTACCTGTAGGGCTGTAATATCTTGGCAAATTATGTTTTCAACTTTGTTGCTAGTTCCCAAGGGATTCTTTTCTACTTTTTATCCTAGTTTGTAACTGATAGGATGAAATTACGTACTTTAGTGCTAATTAAATGAGCCAAAAACACTCAATCCATGTTTTTGTACCAGCTGAATATAAATATTTAATATTTTTAAAGAGAAAAGATAGGCCCTTGCCGGGATTCGAAACCGGATCCTCTGTCTCTCCGTGACAGCGCCCTACCATTTGAGCCACCAAGGCCGCCTGCCGGCAGAGGACAAATCTTTTCTCTTATCCGATCCCATGTCCTCGTGTTCTCGCAATTTTCGCGATGAATACACTAGAACGAAAGTTTGTTTGTTCATTTAACGTCACTTTATGCTGCTATGGCTAATCGGACAAATAGAACGAAAGTTCTTTGAACATTAATTTAATTTTAGGATCTCATTGACTTACGTCAATTACTATTTATTACTTACTATAACTATTTATAATTTTTTATAATTATTGGTCAATTTTTTATTTTTAAATATATTTTTTTTAGTTTTTAGTTTGTTTTGTTAAAAAAATTGACCAATAATTATAAAAAAATATAAATAGTAATATGACGTAAATCAATAAGATCCAAAATTAAATTATTGTTCAAAGAACTTTCGTTCTGGTGTATTCATCGCAAAAATTGCGAGAACACGAGGACATGGAATCGGATAAGAGAAAAGATTTGTCCTCTGCCGGCAGGCGGCCTTGGTGGCTCAAATGGTAGAGCGCTGTCACGGAGAGATAGAGGATTCGGGTTCGAATTCCGGCCGAGGGCCTATCTTTTCTCTTTAAAAATAAAAAAATTGACCAATAATTATAAAAAATTATAAAAATATTTAACAACACATGACTTCCTTTTACAACAAATGAAGTATGAATTAGTAGAAAAAAATTCAGAAAGGAAAAATTAAATAAAATTATGCATATTCCTCATCATGTATCACTAAATCACCACTTATCATTGTGGATGCGTAGTTTTCAAATTTAGGTGGCCTTAAAGAAAAATATTATCCATAAAAAAATAAATGTCTAAGTCTCTCTATAGGAAATGTCTTTGGAAAATAATCTAATTCAAAAACAAAAACGATAGGACCTTGCATGGAGGGATGAATGAATGATGAATCGATTTAATGAATTTAAAATTTGTTTTTATTATTTGGTCAATCGCAAGATGAAAAAATATAGAAGCTGATCTTGATAAATTCACTTACAATAACAATAAAACAAATCTAATGGATTTGGAAAATGCTTCCTGAGAGAATGGACTTCTAACTGTATCTGTTTTTTATTTTATTTATTTATTGTGCTCCGCTATGCAGAAATATTCGCCTTGTTAGCCAGTATTTTATTCATGTATTCGGTATTTTGTTCGGTATTAAATTAAAGTTCTTTAAAATGGAAGCAATATCTAATGGCACCAATTTACATGGCACGCGTCAGGTTAATGTTAATTGAGTATGGATAGTTATTAATGATTGGTCGGGAGAGACTAATGCTAGCTGTAAGAACGAGGACGATTGGTTGAAAGTTTTAAGCTAATCAGCCAATTAAATAAACCATCCCTTGACCCAGTTGGCTATCTAAGGAAATGTCCACGCCTACCCAACTCCACTGTCCGGCTTATCCGGAATAGTTCTGAATAAAATTATTCTGGATTAACGAGATTTTTATTTACATTTATCCGAAATAATTAGTCATAACATGCGGTCATGAAAAAGATAATATGAAATTCCTATTCTTGAACCAAATGCATTTGGTTCATTAGCCAATCCTAATTAATCTATAATTCATTTATATATTTTTTAAGATATATATTTTTGAAGTGAAAACTTCTTTAGCCACGTTTAGCCATTTTTGGTAGGTGGTAAACCTCTGTGTTCGCGTTAGCAACATGCTCGAGACTGACGAAACCTGAACAAGTTGAAAACACCTTCAAGAAAAATCACACAAAAAACTAAATACACCGATAAAACAAATGGTCACGACTCGGTTGTGAACTCTAGAAGGAGACAAAAAGAACGTAGATGAGGGATCTATTAACACAAGAATATTAAAGCAAGCCACGGGAGAGGTACCGCTGGCTACTGTTCTTCATGTATCTTGTGTCATTTTGTTGTTATTTTACAGGCAGAAAATCTGTTGACTGTCAATTGTTATATTCGACAGGTGTGGAGACAAATATAAAGGGAGAAAAAACTATATAGCACACGGTAGAGACTATACTGATTCTAGGACAATGGTTGTGGAGGGAGGTAATCTATCCGAGATCAAGCTCAACCTCCAGGTTCTTCCACCATTTAGGGTACCAACTTTATAGAGGTTGAGTAAGCCCCAAGAGGTGAATAAATACTATATAAAGAAAAAACTATATAATTTTTGAATTCATTATATCTTTAAATGTTCGATCACTAGTGAATTTTTCTCAATTCGAGCAGGTAGTTTCCATATTCAAAATAGATTCGGCCTAAATGAAAAAAAAAATGTCGGTAGCCAGTGAGTGCAGTAATGAGCCGACCTGTGGTATTGGATTAAAAATTATTGGAGGCCAAAGCCGGACCAATGAGAATGACTGAACTAACCAGCGGAGGTTTGGATTGGCTACCCTACTAACTAGCCGAGCCAATCACTTAATCCCCCTTCCAACAGATTCTATATTCTGCTTTTTCAGCACCTGAAAAAAAAAGAATGAAAAAATGGTGGAAAGGAAAATAAAATTTCCCTACCACCTATTCACATGAAATCTACTATTGTTTAGGAATATAAGTATCAATGAAACCATTCTACATATGTAACGCATGCGTTTTAGATTGATTTAAAATATATGAATCAAGTATATACTACATAAATTTCCGACATACATAAACCAAAACTATCAAAATCTCCAATATTAGGTACCATTCTCATGAAATCTTGGTTCATGAGTTATACATCGTAGGGTCTGTACTTGAACAACGGTTGTCCAGGCTGTTGATTTGTCCGAGATCACACACAACAACCAGGTTTTCTCCCAATGAATGGCAAAAACTTTACAGTGGCTGGGTAAGCCCAGGAGGGTCGGCAGATCCCATAAGATCCATCTTCAGCTCTTATCTTAATCTGCCACTACTGGATTTGAACCCAGATCATAATCGTAATATATTACAATACCAATATGGTCTGATTTCAGGAATATTAAAAGAATTCTTATAATCTGAGGAAAAAAATTATTTTTTCAGAGAAGCAGGTCCATTTGAGACGACGATTTTTTTCGAACACGGTGCCCAGGAAAGAAATTTTTTTTCTGTATATTGTCCATTATAATAAAAAAAACATTTACAATGGAAATCACCCAATTCGTAAGTGAATTAACATAAATGAGATCATTGCACACCGGGTGTGCAGCTCATTCCTCGGAAAATTTTTATTACGAGGAGCGGATTGAACACCCTGAGTGCAACGTAAGGTAATATGAAAATTCATCATTAAAAAATTTATTTCAAAAATAGTTAGATAGGATAAAATCGTTATTTTGCTTTCAATAATAAAGAACAGAATATAATACACACAAAGGAAATTTTAAAAAGTAGTAACAAGTTTTAAAAAAATAAGTTTTTAGATATTTTGGTACACAGTAAAACCAAAATTTTGTTTTCCTATACTTTACATATTTCATTAGTCCAAGAAAAATCTTATTTCGACGATAAGTTTACTCATAATAACTCATAATTGCACATTACTGTTATTGTACACATGGTGTGCAGGCCGTCTTGTAGCCTAGGAAATCAAGTGTACACACGGTGTGCAAGTAATTTTCAAGAATAAAAATACATGAATTCTTTATTATTTCATTGATTGCAAATATATCAAATATCAAATAAATAAATAACCAAATTATATCTGCTATACTTCTTATTTATTATTGAATTTTGATGGAGAGTGGAGTAGCTTAGTGTGTAGAATGCCTAATTGCTAAGCGGAAGGTCATTGGTTCAAATCCATATATGACAGATATATTATTCAATATGTTAACAGCCATGGCTGAGCCCTAAGGGAGCTACATATCCTACTGGGGCTCACCCAGCTTTTATAAAGTGGGAGAAAATCCTTGCGGTTGAGCGTGATCTCGTTTGTTATTGTTATAACATTTGGTAGCAATAATTTTCGTTACAAGTCTACTCCTGATTCCTTTACGAAACCTAACCTTGATCCTCTATCAAGGTTAGTGAGGACTTGTTATTAACTTGGATAGAAGAGAGTCCTTTGATAAAGCGAAGCTCTCGAAGGATACGACAGGATATAAATTTCTCCTTCTTATCGTGGGGCTGACTAATGAGCAAAGATACATATTTATTAATGGCCAATATTTTCTTTCCGTTTCCTGAAAATGCGGCAACTCGCTAATTGGGGATCAAGAGACAGTCAGACAGAGAGAGAAGAGAGAGAGAGAGAAAGAATGAGAGGGGGTGATAGAGGGCCATTCTCGACCTCCATGGATTACAATATAAATATTATTTTATTTTTAATTACTTAAAATATCTTAGGGCTGTTATTGTTTTAATAAAATACATTATGACATTGCCTATGTTCATAAAATATTACAGTTATATTATAGAGGGTCGTACAGAATTTAATAAAAAGAGATAGGTATTCATGAGGACTGTCGACAGAAGTGAAAATTAAAAACTTTAGAATAATTGTGTTCTTTTTTGAATTTTTATATTTCAAATTCAAAATTTTTAACATTAGTTTGGTTTTCACATATACTGACACTCCGAACAGTATTTTTTTGTTCTCTTTATATTTTCATCCACACCTGTCAAATAAGAAAGAATGACAATCAGCAGACCGAACAATAATTAATTTCGTTTTCAAGTTGTGTATTTATTAATCAAACCATATGATGGGCTGCACAAGATCAATACATAATAATATATCAATAATTTAATTCTATTAATTAGTATATAATTATATCATTTATAAATTTAACTTTACCCAGAACATAATTTTCATTTTTAGCATCATCATCATCGTTAAATTCAACAATAATTAGATCATTTGTACTTTCAATCATTTCATAAAAGAAAATATATAACTATAAAAAAAAAGATTTTATGAGAAACGAAAAGTTTAACTATTTATTGATTGTTCAAATCATTATTATTATGTTATTTTTTTATTTATTATTCTTATAAAGGTGATTAAAAATTAAAAAATTGTCTTTTATATAAAAATAAAAATATTATTAGTATCTATTTTACCGCTATTAAACGACCTTTTAGTTAAAAATGATTTTTTTTTTTATATCAATGGAATTCTGTTGTATGAACCAAAGTTGATTAAAATAATTGCATTATATATTAAATAATTGTATTTTAATATTTGTAAAATAATTGGGTGATATACTCATATCTGTATTTTTTTTTCAAATTTTATTTACTACTCAGACATACTTGTATTTCGCGTTGAGTAAAGAGAAATCGAGTTTTAACCTTTCATTCGTTTTATTTTTTGTAATATTAACAAAAAAAGAAATAATCGTGAGATTTATTATGAAAAAAAGAGTGTAATTATGGTAAATGTGTTTCGGCAATTAATTAATCAAGAAATGAATGTTCAACTAACATTTTGAAGTATAACCGAAACAGTACTTGTAACTCGGTTCTTTAATCTATATAAAGTAAGTAACATTTTCTATTAACAGTCAGTAGTGAAATTATTTTTCTTTCCGAGAATATTATTAAAAAAAGAAACAGATTAGGAGTTAAAGCTTGTGATTTCACTCGAAGCGACAGCCTGGTGAACCGATACCTAATTCTGTTGTAAATAAGGTTGAATAATATTTTTTAATAAAATAAGTAAAAAGGAAAAAAGAAAAATCATCTAATCGTTCATACTTATTTACATACAAAGATTAAATGTGACTATAACTCAATAAAAAAAAACACAGCTATTTTTAGATATTTATCTATCGCATTATTGTTTGCTGAATTTTTATAAGGTGTATATATTTTAAAAACAGGTGTAACATTATTATTACATGAAAAAGAAATAACTATCAAACAAACAGATACTTTATCTTTTCAAGATAAATATTATTTTTTAGAAATAGATTCGTGATTTTTTTTAATTGCTGATACCGCACGCCAGGCCATTGACCACTTCGACGTTTTATGAGTGGATATTTTTATTCTATAACTATTTATAAAATAAAAATTCTTATAAAATCTCTAACGAAAGGATTTAACCTTATTATCATAATAATTAAAAAGACGCATTTACAAATTTTAAAAATATGTGTGAATAAAAATAAAAGACAATGTCATTTCAACAATAGGAAGGTCACCGAAAATAAAATGCTCCAATTAGCATTTAACGTTAGACAAATACAAGACTAAAGTTCACACATAAATAATTATTATTACGTAAATCAAATTTCGTTATTCTTTTCGAACCTTATACAATGTTTGTCAGTATTATAAATATTGATATAAATTAGTATTATAAATATTAATAATATAATAGAGAGATTATGGTTTCTAGAATCACAACTCATTTTCATATTTTTCTAAATGATATTATTCTATATATAACCATTTCCTTTGTTTTATTTTAAAAATGTTTCTCATGATAGCATAATTATAACGACACACTACATAGTTTTTTGAGATAATCAATTTAGGTGGTTCTAAACAAAAAAATGTTCACTAACACAAGATCATTAGCAAACATATTTTTTAATATAATAGGTGTCTCATTTTCATATAGAAGTATGTACTTTAATTTGCTGCATTAATCCAGAATTGTTAAATAAAAATAAAAACCTGTGCAGAAACACTTTTAAAAATACAAAAGGTAATAGCTAATACTCTTAAGGTAGGTAAGGTGTCTCCTAACACCCCTAAGGTAAGTATTAACAATAAACTTATTATACAGAAATATGTATTTTATTTTTTGCATTAATCCATTATTATGAAAAAAACGGTGTCCAGAAATATTTTTAGAAATTGCTATGAATGTTATCGGCCTATAAGTAGTTACTAACATTATAATTGATATTTCCATATAAAAAATACTTATTTTATTTTGTTTTATTAATCCACTATGACAAAAAAAAAGTATCCAGAAATATTATTTAAAAACACTATGGATGTCCATATGCCTCAGACAGTTCTTAATCATTAAAAATATTTTTTATATAGAAACGTTAAGTGTATTTAGATATATTAGCTAGTATAACAAATAAAAAACGGTGTCCAGAAATATTAGATAATATAATGATCGTTCCTAGGACTATCAGATAGTTTTTATGGATTAAGAATGGTATTTTTTAATGTTACTATTAAAATTTGATTACTAAATATTGTGTAATTTTTTATCATAATAAGTGTTTAAGTATAAACCTAATATTTTTATTATGAAGAGAAAAGATTTGTCCTGGCCGGGATTCGAACCCGGGTCCGCTATTGCAGTGCTCTAACCATCTGAGCTACCAGGGGTCGTATCCAAGCCACACAAATCCATCATCTTCACCGATCCTGTGTTCTCGCAATTTTTGCGATGTATACACGGGGAAGAATGTTCATTGGACATTTCTTTAATTAGGATCTTGTTGGCTTAAGTTAATTTTATATTTATAATTTATTTTTATTTATCGTTATTTTTCAAAATAAAAATATTTGCAAAATAATCACCATCAAAATAACAATAGATAAACCTAATAATCATTTCTGTAAGATAATGTTTGTAGTTGTTATATTCATGTGGAATTTGTTAACATGATATATTTCGGAAGAGAATGAAATGGTTAAGTTTAATTTATAATATTATATAGTTCTTTATATTATATAGTTTAATTTATTTTGTGTAAAATTTAATGACTGTACCTACCGAATATTTCACACTCTTCTTCGTGGATATTAGTTTGCAACAATATCTCCCGCTTCAATATAAAATATGTCACTCAATGCTTACAATATCTTGTAGGCGTTGAATATGTGAATTCTGCGTTGACTGGAGTGATTTTGCTAAACTTTCCAAATAATTTCACTCCAACTTTCACGTCAGTCATTTTTTTTTTCCCCGTATAGTTGTATCGTTCACGGAAAACGTCAAAACTGATCCGTAACGTGAAAAACCTCTGTGAAAATATTTTTATTTGTATATATACATTTCTTATTTCGAGAAACGTTATAATAAAAAATGTATTGTAATAGCGCAATTATTCGGTTCCGAGATTCCTGAATCCATTTTCGCAAGAATCCATTCCGTCATGATGTATTTATGTCTTATCACATTTATTGCAAAAACGGTTTGTCGTAAAAAAAAAAAATTTTTATTTTGAAATATCAAGATGTGAGCCTTCCTTTACTATTGTCAATTGTTGTTTATATATTGTCACTCGATGTTTACTTGATGGTCAATATAATCGATAATAAAATGTAATGCAAAATTTCTCATATTTATAATATGTCTATGGTATATTTCTTTATATAAATAATATCATAATTTATGGTTAAAATTGACAAATCGAAAGTGGTACTTTAGTTAATGCTTTAGACAGATTTTGGTCAAAACCTCTATTTTCTTTTTTAATTAACATTGTATTTAGTTCAAGATGATTATTTATGACTTTAATGTGAATGGAAAAAAATTAAGTTTTGACTTAAACTAGAACTGTATTGTGATAGTTGTAAAGATCTGTTTGAAAATTAAAAAAAAAATGATTCTAAAGTTAAATCATCAAAAGCCATAAAATAATATAGCCATACATTTTTAAATTTATTATTCAAAGTTTTATATCAATGAAAATAATATGTTAAATTTTTGATATATTATTGACAAAGGTAATAAGCTGTACGAAACAGAACAGTCTCAACCTTCAAAAACTTGGATAAATTTAAATGTATCTATACAGAATCACATATACAATCAAAGAAAAAAATTATACAAACAAATTTTCAACAGAGAGAAAAAAAATGTAATATAAAAATAAACAAAAATTGTATCTATACATCTATATATACAATAACAATAAAATAAAATAAATTGGTATCCTACAATAACCACAACACGATAAATGACAAATAATTAAGCTAAAAATCATTAAGGTGATTTCCTTTAGAATTTTATTTATATTAGTAATTTTATTATGTATATTTTTATTTTTTTTAAAAACAAGTTGGCACCTTTTATTTTATTGTATTAAGTAGGTGTAAATTTTATAATATATAAAATTATATATTTGTCATAATTATTATTTACTAGGTTTACGGGAAAGACATTTAATTTCCTATAATTTTTTTTAAGTTCTTGAGATACTATATTTTCTGTTTGCATACATTATAAGTTGTTAGGATCATACATGTCGGATATGAGGAATACATTGAAATTTAGTGATAGAAGATGGTTTAACAGGAGTTATTCTAGTACACGATTTAGAAACAGAAAGAATATTTTTTCTAAGTTTTCACCGACGGATTTAAAATATATAAATCACAGAACGGATGAGGTGGCAATGAAATTCAGACGTCAGCGGCAATATATCTCCACAGATTAAAAGATTTAACACGCTTGTTTTTTTTCAATATTTCAAAATCAACAAAGTCTTCAGCCTCTCATGTATTAGTAAATAAATAATTAATCAACAATGATTAAGTATATAACATCACATTAGTTGAGATAGAACATCGCACAATCACACTACAACTCTCGACTAATTGTAGAGTACAACATAGCACATATGATGAATTTGTTGTATAGTCTAATGAGCCTCTCATAACTCTGCATTCATATTTATGTGCTTTTGTATTTTCAAGATATATACAAGAATTAAATTATTTCTATGAATGTATAGATATTTTTGTGAATACATAGCCTTGTGTACATCGAGGATTGTTTAAAGTAATAGTATTGTATTTTTTTTATAACTTGTTGTTTACATCACATATAAACCAAAACTAATTTTTGAATTTTAATCTAACGGCTTAATGAAATAATTAATCTTATATATTTAATATTCCACATGTTTTTTTTTACACATAAAAAGATAAATTTTTAAAAATATTCAGTAAATATGGTTGATAATGATGTTAACGTTGTTCCTAAATACTTTTATTTGTAATTATGTAATTATAATTTACAATATCCGTTTAATGTTGTTTATTTGTTGCACGTTTTCTCTCCTCTGTAATAATTTTATTTCGAATAATTACTTGTTGACCGTACAAATATCGTGGAGATGAAAATGGTCAGGGTAGATTTTAAAATTTATATTAAATTTTTTTTTTTTTAAAGTAGTCTTAAACAGTAAGCAACTATTTATTTTGGGGTATTTATTGTTTACAAATATATAAAGCGCTCAGGATGTCAGGTTTTGAACCTGAAGTTTGGGAAACATGAAGAATTGCTGGGATTCATAAAGAAATTACGGAATTCTTACTGTTTAAGACTTTTTTTTTCTTACTTCTATTT
This sequence comes from Arma custos, assembly GCA_037127475.1. NCBI lineage: Eukaryota > Metazoa > Arthropoda > Insecta > Hemiptera > Pentatomidae > Arma > Arma custos. The sequence goes on along the minus strand of CM073765.1, from coordinate 72,836,239 downwards.
GTACCTCCGTGTAATGATTTTAAATTTAATTGTAGGTCTAACTTATGTTTTTTGCGACTTTTTTGTTTATAATATTCGCGTTTTTTTTTTCTAAATAATAATTTAGTTTTTGGGTTGTAATCTCAATTGGTGATTCGCGGCTTACGTAAACATTCTCCCTCTTTCGATTTTTATCCAGTTATCGGAATTGATAATTCTTCGGTCAGAGGTCGCGTGACGGCCATATTAGTTCCAATATCCTGTCCTATCGTAATATCTTAACAACGTTGAGCCTTACATATTACAATATAAGATATTATAGTTTTATTTTTATTTTACAGTTAAAAAAAATTATAAATATGGATTCGGTTGATAAATTAGAATATTTAACTATCTGATGTGAGGGGATCTACACTTGGGGTCATTCAGCCTCTATGAAGTTGGCACTTTCAATTGGGAAGAATGTCTGGCGGTTGAACCTGATCTTGGACAAATCACTTCCATACACAACCGTTGTTCTAGAAACAGTACAGGCTCAACCACTTACTGAACCCTAGACCGTTCAAGGATCATAAATATTCAGTTTTTTCTTTTATTACATGTACATTTATTATTAATTTAATACAATAACGGCTTGTGTGTATCATTGACGACACACTTGTACCATACTACGTACATGATCCTAAGAGAGTCATTAATTTATACAAAATTAAAACTTTATTTAAAACCGAGGAGTTTTCCTGTAAGTGGTTTATTTATAACCCAGAAGGAAGCTGGATAGTTTATTCATTATTAATTTTTTTTAACGAAATAATAAGTAACAAAAATAATTAGTTTTTACTTTTTTTCCTCTTAGTTTACTTATAAATTATCTCCTATAAATTTAAACAAATTATTTTAGTGATGAATGTAATTCTGATAAATAAACACAGATCTTGAGTATTTGCGTATACTAAACATAAAATTATACTTAAGGATTTATAAAAAATGAAATTTCAATTCATAGAAGAAAAATACTATTTTCAAGACACTATATAAACTTTTGATAGGAAAAAAGTCAAACCTCTTAGATCAATTTGTTAATAGAAATATAAAATGTAGAAGAATATAAGTTCGAAACGCTTCACAGACAATTATATTGAAAATAAAAACACATGGAAGTATTGAATAAGTACAATATTATTAAGTATTTTCTGTTGATTGTGGTAATACCATTCCTTCGTCAATTTGGCATGATTACTAGAACAAAATAGTCTCGAACCGTCACCAGTAGAAATTTAAAGAATTGACTCTAGACCGAGACTGTATTACATTCAATAATACGCAAAAGAGTTCATCATCATAAAGGAACGCATTTCATTCGCCGATCTGTGAGCCAATCATATTGCAGAATGAGACCTGGCCTCCAATCATCAGCCAATGAGAGAGAAGAACAACAAAGAGCTGGATGTGTGTTGGCTGAGACTCAAGACGAAGATTAGCGCCTTTATCCCTAAATGTCTCCGTGACGCGGATCGAAGGCCATGTCCAATCCATGGCCTTGTCTAGATCCCTCTTTTTTGTTATTTTAGTTTTAGTTTTTTTTTTTTTTTGTAACGGAAAACTCGACGTCAACTCTCCGGAAAACGCCTAAAGACCGGGAGATCGGACAGGAAAATATATATACCTTACTGGTATTTTGATTGGTCGGGGCTTATGATGACTATCGCAGTGAACATTTTTGATTGGCCCAGAAGGTGATGTATAGGAAGTATCATTGGATTGGTCCTTCCTTAATTGCCCATAAAGAAAATGACTTACCATCAGTAAATTTTTCAACAAATTCCAGAGATATTTAAAGATTTTGTCGAGGGTGCATGTTTAAGGAACTTCAAACGTACCAAATGATGAAATAATTTCGGAAAGTTGAACTAGAGCAAGAAAATCCTAAAATGTTATTAGTTGAACTTTTGATCTACGTACTTTACATATTTAGTTTTTTGTAAATTACTTCAAAATTTTATTATTTTGGAGATCTATATTTTTTATTGTCACTACATGAAGATAGTAGTAAATACAATTGTAGAGTATGAAGTGTTTTTAGGCCAACTGTTGTGCAAGGATGTGAATTCTCCGAAATCATAATCATTCTCCAGTTCTTTCCTCTAATAAAGAGAAATTTTATAGATGCTGGGTGAGCACTGTAAGGTTGATTTAATTTGACTACGGGTTAAAAGCCTATCATTTGATAGTACCGTAGTAGGTACTCATTTTTAGTAGAAGCATCCCGATATTATTATTGAATTAAAGTTCAGTTTAGTAGTTATTTTATACCACCACAGTGAGGCTATAAAAAGTGGCTCTGTGGCTTGCCAATTTTAAAAAAAATTCATAATTTACCTGAATGAGCTAAACGAAAAATAGTTACTCTATCTGTTGCTAGGATACGCTGATAAAATATTACATCACTAATCTTTTTTTGAGAAATAGAGATATACGTTTCCACGGCATTGAACCATATTACACTCCATTCAGAAGATTTTTTTTTATCTTCCAAATTTTTTTTATAATATGATGATAATATTTTTATCATCATATTTATATTTTATATTTTATAATATAATGATAAAATTTTTGGTGAAAATGTTATCACACAGTTTTAAATTTTAAAAATATAGAAATTCAACTAATATTATTATTAATCTAAGAATTATGTCCGGCGATTGAAGTAATTTAATATTTTAAAACCTCGCCGGTTTATAGAAAGGCAGGAATAATTACTAAAAATTATACAGAAATTCTATAATTGACCATTAGGCCACGAGTGCATTACATAACTCTAACATTCATTTTAAAAAGGGAATCGAAATAAAAAAGTCAATTATTTATGTAACTTGGGGGATATTTATTATTCGAAACTATTTGTCTAATGTAATTGGCACGCTTCGTTAATATATTGAACTTAAGTCAGATCCAGATAAAGTGAAAGCAAGCGGATAAATTTTAATGTAAATAAATAAAAAGGTAATAAATATAATTGAATACATATAGCCTGTACCATTACAAGTTATAGAAGATTTTGTGTTCAATACATGGTAGAGACTATACTGTTTCCAGTAAAACGGTTATGTAGGGAGGTGATTTCTCCTAGATCACACTCCGGCAGGTTTTCCTCAATTAATGGCACCCACTTTATAGAGAATGGAAGAGCACAAGAAGGGTTGACAAATTCCATAGGGACCATATTTTCAACAAATTAAATATATTATCTATTTAATATATTAAATTAAGTATATATATTATTAACCTTGAATATCCTAGATTTATTAGATAAAAATAAAAATTTGAGGTTCGTTATACTTTATGTTACTTTATGTAATATTTAAAATAAAGAGTATAGTTTAATAAGTATATTTCAGTTGAATGCCAAAAGGTGATATAGCAATAAAAATATACACTTTAAAAAGAATTAATTCAATATGTAAAAATTATTCACTTTATTTGATTTGCTAAAATTAATACTTTATTTATTTACGAAAACAAAAAATGTATGATTGTTTCTTATATTAGATAAAAATTACATATATAATATTTAAAATATTTAAAAACAAAGCATTAAATATCTTAAATAGTGATGAATCTCAATAATAATATGGTGGCAATGGTTTCAGTTAATTTTTTTCTTCTAATGTGAGAAAATTTAATAAATTTTTGTTATCACTTTTTTATAATATTTAGATTTGTTTATATTAATATTATATTTGAAATATTTATTAATAGTACCACCGAACTGACAATTATAGAACAAACCGTGCGAAATACATGTTCTACATGTACATACTTTATTATAATTTCATTTATCAATAGATAGGTTATGTATGAGTGATAACATAACCTACACTTATTATTTAAGTAAGAAAACTTTGAACATATGTTAAATAGTCATTTGTTATAATAGTTACATCGCGAATCATGAATTTTCTTAATAAATAAATAAATATAAAATCAGTCTTTTGATCAGCATTTTTTGTTTAAAAAAAATTTGATGATTTCTATCTCCATTTTTTTTTTATTATTTATCATTTAAAAACTGTTGATATAGAGCGAATGATTCGGGTGTTCAATTTTCTGGGTTCAACTACTGTCAACTGCCAATATAGAAGGAACTTGGATATACACAGAGAATAGGTGTCAACGCACCTTATTGATATTCCGGAGCTATAATTGTAGTATTTAAATTCAACTGTGGCTATTAAAATTTCTGATTGGCAACGATTAAGCTAAGGAATGGTTTCTAGCTATGGCGATCAGATCTATCTGCCTGGATCCAAAGAGAAATCTCAGAACATTGTCTATAATACAATAATATACATATTTTAAGTATATGACTTTAAAAACATAGATGCAATTCTATATTTTATTAGGTAAATAAGAAGGAATCTCAGTTTAAATCATTCAATGTCTAAAAACATATTGAACCAAATAAGGATAGTATGTGGGTTTATGAGGGCAAAATTAGGGTTGCTCTTTTAAAATTCTAATACTCAGTCTTTTATTTGTTATGCCTGAGGGATGGTTATTTAATTTTTTCCAATAATAATAACAAAATTTGTATTTATAAATTAAAATTAGTAGAAATTTTTAATATTTGAAATTTCAAATGTTCCTTAGGGGGACGATATTAGAAAATTTTTCCTTACATCGATGCCTTAGTTCACATATGTGTTAAGTGCCGAAAACAAGATTTTACAGGAGTCAAATTTGATAATAATTTAACACAAGAAATACAGTTCAAGTTTAAGCACACAATATATTTTTGCAACCTTCACAGCTTCTCAATTAATTTTATATCAACATATTATCTATGACTTCCTGATCACACCTTTACAATATTATTTATATAACAAAACCCATTTTTGAAAAATTTGCACTTAACACATTTGTGAACTAAGGCATCGACATTAGATTATTATTTATTGATAAATTTGTATTTGAGAGTAAAAATAGTACTTGCTAAAAATAATATTCTGTGAAGTGTTGTTCTAAGAAAAATATTATTTAATTCATATTATTGCCTTTCAAAAATCGGCCGCGTAATTTAAGTACATACATTATGATAAAAGTGATTTTAATATAAAAGTTAAGATTTCTCATTAATGATTTTATAATTTAACCTTTTGCTCATTATATTGCAATCATTTTCATTTCTGTCTATAAAACTGTTAGAATAAATTATTATTCTCTTTAATACCAAACTTTTGATATTGTTATTCTGTTTCGATTTTTTCTCAATTTTAAAGAAAAACTAAAAATTAGGCCAAAATATTTTACTTATTTGTGTAAAATTCATTGATCCGACACTCCGACCTTTTTCAACATAGCTCAATGTGCATAGGGTCCACCATTTCCTTATCTATAAATTTTGATAGTTTATGGTTATAAATTATATTTACTTACAAACGTATTATGTATTGTTGGAACTATATACATATAACGTACATATACATATAAATTTATAGCTAGATATTCATATTTTTATTTTATTTTCTTATATCCATAGAACTAAACGAATCCTAAACGATAACTATTGTATAGGTCATTAAACGGAAACTGTCTTATCTTGAGGACTCTAAGAGCTTTATTATCTATCTCTTTTAATTATCCGTTTTCGGAAAAAAAACATTGTTTACACAGTGCTACAAATATATATACTAGCTTTTGCCTGCGGCTCGCTGGCGTGTAATTTGGTCTGCCACATAAAGTTCCGTGACAGATCATGTTAAATAAATAATATAATTTTTTTTAAACTATAATTTACTCGTACATCCAAAATTTCAGATGTGTAACTTCAAAACTGACGGATTCAATACAATCTTTGAACCCCTATTGTATTAAGGGGAAATCCTTGAGGGTGGAATTATCTAAAATTATAATTTCTTTCTTAAATTATACAAAGAACACATCAGCAAATTTCAAGATGCAGCATGTTCTTAGCATCTTGAAATTTGCAGATAAGTTCCTGATATGCCTTTAATTATGCACTATAATGGATTCTCCTCAAGTACCTATTCAGTGTTATTCTGCTGTACAACCTATATCACTGTAAAGTTCCATCCAAATCCGTTCAGTAGTTTTTGCGTGAAAGAGAGACAAACATACAAACTTTCGCATTTATAATATTAGTAGGATATATATATTGTTAATATATGTTGTACTTTTTTGCTTCAGTAAATTAACAATATTAACAATATATAATATATCTAACATTCATATCTTTAAAATTAATCCTACCGAAGTAAAATGTTTATGAGAAGAATATGACGTTCTTGTTAGAATAATTTGTTAAATTTAAATATCATATAACGACATATCGTTATTCATTATTTACTCGTACACTATAATTATTTATAATGACTTGTTTCTGTTTGTAAATAATTTTTCCCTATTAGTGTTTCCTTTTAATCAGATTATTATATGATTAGCATAAATAAGACGGCATACTTTATAAAAAAAAATATTTTTCAATTCTAAATTAGTATCACATGCTTGGAGAAAATAAACAACAATTTATTAAATAATAATATTAATGTTTTAAACAGTTAAGGGAGTTCCTCAGGGCGGAAATCGTACATTGTGAGACTAGTGACACATTAGTGGCAATAAAATATTAAATAGTATATAACAATTCCATTTTCATTTTCGAAATTTTTTAGAAAGATATCATTTTAACATTGTTTGAAAGTTAATATAATTTTATATTAGGAAAAGCAAATGCATTATGAAGAAATAATTGTGAATCTATTGAAATGGATCTTGAAATGCTGTTAATTTAAAAAATATATATAAATTAATTATAGTATTCTATTAGTTATCCTATACCACTACAACCCGTGAGGGTCTGGGGTTCAGTACATGGTAGAGACAGTACTCTTTCATGCACAACGATTGTGATTTGTCCTAGACCACGCACAACCATCAGATTTTCCTACATTTTTTGGGTACCCATTTAAGAGGCTGGGTGAGCCCCAGGAGGGTCCTAGATCCTTTAGGATCCATCTCCGGCGGCTTACAGACTAAATAAAAGTCTTGCCCGCAGCGGGATTTGAACCAGGATTTTCGGCGTGGCAACTCAGTGCTCTACCACTGAGCCATTTCGCTCCTTATTAGTTATGCTTAAAGTAAAGTTCTTTCATTATATATGTATATATATATATATATATATATATATATATATATATATGTTGTAATCCTAAAATGTCTAATCTTTTTTAGTTATCCATGTTTGAACTATTAAGGTGTATTTATATCTTTTGAATGAGGTGTATAAATTGCTTTTGTTTTATTACTTATTACAGCTTAATTATTCTTTACTGTATTTATTATATTTACCAACCATCCATCTCATATCTGAATACAATAATTTATAAAAACAGAAAAGTTGTGAAATCTTCTCTAAATTTCTCTGGAAACATGTACAATAATATTTTAAGATATTGGTTTAATTTAATTTTAGGGAAAGGAAAAATTTAACAAAAACAGTAATCCATCATAAAACGAATAGGCATTTCAAAATTTCTTATCAACTCTTTCGTATCTACAGATTAAGAAACAGAAGTCGGCATTCCGCCTGTCTCCAGAATTTCAACCATAGAAATATTTCAAAATATTCGTTGCATTTCGCGTTAATTTCAGTTTAGTTATTTACGGCTAAATATTTTAGCACTGGAGAACAAGAAATTCCGTCAAAATCTTAAGTAATAATCGCTACAAGAGTTCTTCAAAATACTAAGACATTCAACAGGTGATGTAAGTTGTGCCTTAGGCTTTCTAGGGTATTTATTGAGGTATAGAATATACTTTTGTTTATATATGAAGAATATAAAATACATATGTTTATGTATTCGAAAAATGGATTATATTTCGAGTTTATTGCATTGAAATAATTACGTCATTACTGCCCTTTTGTACCCACTCATTATAAAATATTAACGTCTTGAACAAACAGAATTTGTATTTACTTAAGCGATAAATTAAATTAATAAGTATTGCAGTTTATTGCATTTCGAGTGTTATATAAGAAAGTTATTTTCATTTTAGAAATTAATTCTTAATTGTCTCGACAAAATTTTCCTATTCTTTGTGTTAGATATAATTTCAATTTCACCATTGAATAGTCATGTGTTGTATAAACGGGTAATTGCTCAAATTTGAATGCCAAAATAGCTTATTAATTTCATTTTTGGAATTTTGTAAATAATGTTTGAAGCATGATCAGTACATATATTGAAAAAAGAGGAAAATTTTAAAGAAGCATATGAAAAAAATAGGAAAAGTAGTGAATGGATAAAAGTTATTTGTATTTTTTTGTCTTGTATACTTTATCATAAATTAATAAATTATGTTTAAAATCTTTTGTATTCAAATTATTTAAAGTAATAATAGCCTTTTAATGGTAAAACAAGAGTTTCACAGAACGGTGTCATTGAAGACAAATTTATATTTTACATCACAGTGCAGTTTTAATTGCAGTAGATAATAATGATTTCATGTTAACATTGATGTTATATTTAGTTTTTTTTTTTTTAATTTGAACTTTTGTCTTATTGGAGTAATACAAATATATAAAGCAACTCACACAAATCAATTATTATTATAATAAATACATCTATATTAAAATCCGTTCCGAGTGTCTTAGGATCCTTCATAGTTTATTTTTATACTAATTTTGTAATAGATTTTTTAAGCTTTTTTTTAATGCTTTTTAAAAAAAATAATGTAATTGTATATATTATATTTTTAGGTTTGTTTTGGTATGTATATTACTAATTATTAAACGAATATTTTCTTTATTATTCAATTTATTTATTTATTTTTAATCGACATCTAATTTTCTAACAAAGAAAATTCAATTAAGTTACAATATGTATAATTTTATATTAAAAACAATGAAATTAAATATTTAATTTAAATGTTCTCCGTGTTTCAACTATTTGATTAAAACTTTTACTTATTGGTTTTATTAAAACTAATAATAAAATATTTGTGTAATTTAATTGTCTATTTAATAAACTTATGAAGTGCAGTATTCTATTTTATTAAAAGTGTAACAATACATGTATATGTAACATAATAATTTATAAATTAGGAATGATTATTATTTTTATTTAACAAAATATAAATTTATTCTTCGTTGTTTTGATTTTTTTTCATTTTTTATGTGCTATAAAAAATTATTTAGATACAGTATTTATGTAAAATTTACGTGAGATGATTAAAATTTAAACATTTTTGGTTTATTTGAATAAAAATTGCGTTTTTGATTTCTGTTATGTAAATTACAAAGAGTAGATTAGTTTTGTTCAAAATATTATTCAAGAATTAGTGTAAAGTAATTATTATTCATTAAACAATTAATTATACGGTTTTTGAGGATTAATATAATAATACATACTCAACAATGCTATTTTATAAAAACTTATTCATATTCATTTTATTATCATCTTTTATACAAAATTAGTTTAATTATAATTTTTATAAAGATGATTTATTTTTTAAACGGGATGTTGTACATAAATTAATTATGCATACTAATAAAAAATAAGGAATCAGTTCCGCCTATTCAAGTTAAATCACAACAAATTTTAACTTTTCGCTTCTTTTTTTTTTTTACAATATTCTCGAATATAAAAATAATCGTGAGTTTTAGTACAACATAAGAAGTGTAATTATGATAACTGTGTATATTTCATTTAATCAAGAAATGAACGTTTCAAGAAACAATTCGAAGTATAGACGATATATCGCATAATTAAATTCTTTTTTCCTTACTAAAACTCACGGTTATTTCTATTATCAAGAATATAAAAAAGAAAAATGAAAACTTTTGACTTAAATCGAAGCAACAACCTGCGGAACAAATACCAAAAATAATAAACATAAAAGGTTTATTCTAAATTATAGGTATTGTATTATGATCACATCTGTTCCATATTATTAATATGTAGTGCTTAAGGGATTAAATGTTCGTGGTAATGTATATATGATTAAAAGGTTGTGTAGAGTGCCATATGTTTCCATCTTCTTATCAAAGATATTATTGGTATCAGTTCCGCAGATTTTCACTTCGAGTTGTGAAAACAAGTTTAAACTATTCATTTCTTCTTTTTAATATTCTCAAAAATAAATCTGTATATATTTATGGGAATGTGTATATTTCGGTAACCGTTTCATCAAGAAATGAATGTTTCAACAAAGATTTCGAAGTACAGGAGACAATATAATCTTAACAGTCTATGTAAGTCGGTTCTTTAATCTATATAAAGTTCAATATACTGGACTGTCTTCACTGTAATTTCTATCATGTGAAACAAACCATCTTCCAGTCATAAAATCTTTATTCTTTTAAAATGACGTTTCTATATAAAGTCAGTAAGATGTACTATATAGTGAGTAATTATTAAATTATTTTTATTTTCGGTAATATTAAATGGAATGGAATAATAAATTAAAATTTGTGACTCGAAGCGGCAACCTGCGGAGCTGATATAAAATTAATGAACATGAAGTTATTGTAAAATGCCATATTATATTATATGGACACATATATGCCATATGTTTATTATTATGAAGTTTTGTATTGTTTATAACCTTCTCAAGGTAATCGGTGTATATGTATACGGTTATGTTAATTGTTAATGTTTTACCTTCTTATTGTCAAAGATATTATTATGAGTATCAGTTCCGTAGGGTGTACCTTCGAGTAAAGTCACAATAAGTTTAAACTATTCATTTGTTCTTTTTAATATTCTCGGTAAATTTATATGTTTAATGCATATATTTTAATACGGAAATGTTTATATTTCAGCGATCATTTCATCAATAAATGAACTTTTCAACAAACATTTCGAAGTGTACATGATGTTACAGTCTTAACAGTATGTGTGAGTCGGTTCTTTGATCTGTATAAAGACAGTAATAGTTACTACATACAGTAAATAATTATTAAATTACTTTGCTTAATTCCATTTATTAAAAATTATTAACCCCCAAAAAAGTATAATATTTACCATATACTGAGCCCCAGACCCGTCATGGGTGTATTTTATAGTAGTAATACAGGTTTTTTTTAATATTAAATTATTTTTATTATCTATACAGCTCAAAAATGAATAGGGATATTGTAACTTTGTATTATATACTTTGCCTAGCATTTATATGATTATATATTTTAAATAAATATTAGTGTTTTTTTATAATAAAAATAATATTAAAATGCCAGGTCAAAGAAATACAACAAAATTATTGGTATCCCTATTCATTGTAGTGACTTAACTCGAAGCGACAGCCTGAGGAATTAATTTATTATGGAGTGTATGATAAATCGGATTTGTATATTAGTTTTTTATGATTTGTTTTTTTTGGTTGCTATATTTTTGTTTTTGCTTTTTTGCTCCTCCATAAAAAAAATTCTGGTACTCACCATAAATCTAGAGTGAGAGAAATCCATCTCCTCTTCTGACAGAGTCATGGATCACAGATGAAGATAGATTCAGATCCGGACACAGAAGTTCATTCCCGACCCTAAAAAAACCCTCGAAGAGAGACAGAACGGGAGCTATCTCGAAACGTAGGAGACCGAGCGAGAGCACCTAATGACTAATACAAGCTTTAATAAAAACTGTTAATTGAAATAGGCGGGAGTTGAGTTGGCGCCGAAGGGGCGGAGCTTGTGCGACTGAAGGCCAGCGCAACCTGTCGGAGAGTCGTCGAACTCTCTCCCCACTACTCACCCCAGGACAAAGCCCGCCAGATTCAAATTTAGCGCAGTGTCTGAGTTTGATCGCGCCACTTCACTGTAAACACTATCTACATTATTTTTTTCCGGTATGTTTATTTTTAATAATTAATAAATAACCACTAATTGTTATAAATATATACAGATATATATTCTAGATACGACATTGCCTGGGGAACGGTGGGCGGTCAACTGACGGCCTCTCGAAGCGGTGAATGGAGACAGTGTGTTAGCCTTTGTTAGGGCTAGTTTTTTCGCCGCTGACGTTTCCCTGGAGGGGGCAAGCCTTCTCCTGTCGTCTCAGCTGCGTTCTAACACATCCAGCAAAGTCCTCCGACACATTTACTGTCATGGAAGTAAAAAAAAAAATATTGCATCATATAAATACAAAACACTATAGCCATCTTTTTGGAACATCGAAATCATGTTTACTTAGGGACCGAACAGTTTGGACGGTTTGAGTGAGATGTGCTGCATTTAAATTAGTTGATGTGAATTTTTGGGGTGTAGATCCTCATGCGTTGACTGGTTAGTTTTTCCACTACTGTAGAGAGTTAAAATTTTATTTTCTGGAGTTTTCAAATTGCATTCTAATAATTATTGTTTCTCTCTTTTTTAGTTTTAGCTCATTTTTATTGATTTGTTTATGAACTTTAATTATAAAGTTCATTCGAGAGGGGTGTTATATTTAGGTTATACATATGTATTACATTCCAAAGAAAATTTGATGTGTTTGGTAACTCCATTCAGTAAACATTATCGATAGCTTGATACGTCGAAGTCACATTATATTTGGTACCGATTATCTCTTGTTGGTATGTTGCGACTTTTGATGTGAGATGACAGCATTTGATGTATGAATTTTATTTTAATCTTCACCTCAAGAATAAAGATTTTTTTTGACTAATTTAATTTTAAGAAATTATTTGGTTTACTTCAGGTTACTCAGCGATGTTTTCCGCGAATGTTTTCAGCGAAAAATTTCCGATAATAAGTTTTATAATATCCATAACAAATCTCTGTAATAATTTTTAATGTTTATAACATTAAAGGAATTTTTGGAAGTTATCTTCCAAAAATGTCTATTAACATTAAAATTCCTTAAATGTTTATTACCGCTTTAGTTTCTGTACGTTCCAATTTTAAGTTTGAAACAAAAATGAGATATAACAACTAATTTTTAATTATGTTATATAATGCATAGAATAAAAAATATGAGAGGTATCAAATTTCACAATTTAGAGACTTCTACCTGCATTAATACAGAAAAAATGTTAAGTACATAAAAACCGTATTAATAATAAAACTTTTCTCGTTGATGAAGCCATATCAGTAATGAACTTGATGATCTAAGAGCAAAGAAAATGTTAATAGAGAATTTATTAATATGTCAAGGTACTAATAAAGATGGAATTAAATAATGATAAAAATAGATGGAGAAAGTAATTATAAAAAGTTAATAGAAGAAAATGTTGCATCAATCGACAATAAAAGATGGTGAGAATATTTTAATTGTGCATCAGCCGATTTCTGACATCATTAAGTAACACCTAGAACTCTTTATTAACTATAATATTTATAACTTCATCAGTTTATAGAGTTATAAATAAATAAAAATAGTTTTATTTAATGGTATTAATAGATAGATGTTAATGGTAGCTTTATTAGATAAAAGATTCAACTCACTGTGTAAAATTCTACTTCAAATTTATTCATGAATTGTCCTTACCTGAAAATAAAAAAATGTGATTAGTTGAAAGAATTTGTAAAAATATCATAACCAAAATCTAAATGTATATTAACTATTTACTGTAAAGCCGTTTAAGTCTGTTACATATGAGATCATTACAACTTCAATACACACATGAAATATAATTAGATATTTATTTAATGGACATTAATAATCTGCGAAAATTTATATTGCATAAACAGTATATATTACATAGGTATAAGATATTAATTTATATTACGGAAATCTGAAAATTAAAATTTATAATACTATCATCTTCCTCCCAAGTCTTCTTTCGGATGTGAAACTTAGCCGCTAACGCTGAAGGATGAACAACGTCTTAAGGTATTCGAAAATAATGTGTTGCATAGAATATTCGGCCCAAAAAAGAATGAAACCAATGGAGAATTATGGAGATTACACAAAACGGAATTGTGATGCCGATTAATATTATTGAAGTGATAGCGTCAGGGAGATAAAAATGGGCTTGTAAAGTTATATGGCTCAGTAACGAACCAATTTCTAAAAAGTTAATTAGCGCTGTACCTGCTGGGAAGCTTTTGAAGAGTAGACCACGGCGTAGGTGGGAGGATAGCGTTAAGAGTGATCTAGCGGGTTTGGGTATTTAAGGCAAAGAGTCTTCTAAGCCTTTTACTATTGCTGATATAATGACGAGTTTTCGGCCAGAAGCTACGAAAATAATTTCCATGAAAAACAAAAACTTGAAACAATTGCTATCTATTGAATCAGTATTTTTCTTCTGTAATTAAAAGAAAAATAATTAAAAAAAAAAATTGTCTTCCAATTTGGCTGTTCAAACATTCAGAACACATCTTTAGAAGTAAGTTATTACAGTTGATACTGCATGTATTTTTCATTCATTAATTTTTTTTTTAAGTTTTGCTTTTCATAAAATTTATATGTATGTAACTATTAATTGTTTTCTCTCACAATCATTATTGTTATCTTCTTTCTTTCTTTTAATCTGTTTTTTAAAAAGTAATATTATTATTATTTCTTGAAATTCACAACTATATTATAACAATACCGCAAGTAAATAGCAGGAATGACACATAGTGGCATAGATAAAGACAAGTAGAGAAACTACCCAGTGGTAGTACTCGAATATAAAATTCATCCAAGAAGGTCACGAGGGCATCTTCATTTCAGACTCCTCGGAGGATTATTAGGAGTTGAAGAGGTTGCGAGGTTTGGAACTAGTGGGTTTGAGTGTGAATGAAGTTTATCAAGAAAAGATTGATATCGGATACGGGCCAACTAAGCAATAAATGGGACATTAAGGCCATTATGGACTACTTTGTTCGTACCAAAGTAATGTGCATTGAGGATTTTACTAAGGATTTTGGATTGTAAGGATTGTATACGAGATGAATTGGATGGTTTAATGGAATCCCAAATACTCCGTAAGTCCAGGTGGGTCTAATGATTTTCATGTATATGAGTATTTTGTAATTAATTGGTAGCTTAGAGTGTTTGACTAGTAAGGGTTGAAGTAGCCTTAAAACGACTAGCTGTTTCTTGTCGTTTCAGTCTAGTATGGTGATTCCAAGTTAATAGTTTGTCAAGATGTAGTCTTAAGTACCGGATCTGTCTTTTAATAATTAAATTTTAATTATATTCTACTCTAAGACATTATAGTTTACATATTATCTGTACTGTTGTTCCTATAGGATAATAAAGAGTGATTTTATTATTATTGTTATATTTATGTTATATTTATGTTATATATATATATATATATATATATATATATATATATATATATATATATATATGTATATAAACATATTTTTGGCTGTGATATTAGCGTGGTGTTGAGGTCTACGTACTACGATCTAGAGGAGATGAATATAATTTAAGTGTGGAAGCGTGAACGAAGCCGGCGGTGGGTTTAGTGAATGGAGCCAGTTTTTCCTTTTATCAGTAATTTTTGTTGCTTCTTTTGACTCGAGAGGATACGTGAGTTTCCTAAGGAGTTTTTCTTCTTTTCTCCCGGAGCGAGGTCAGGCAGTCCATTGTTATCTTCGCCTTCTCATACTTCTCGCCTCCGACCATTTTATTCAGATTTTATATAGAAAAAAACATATTACAATTTATTTTTATTCATTTATTTATTAAAAAAAACTTTCAAAGCTAGTTTTAAATTTTATTTATATCAAAATAAATATAGAAGCGTGAAATTTAAATATAACTATATAAATATTAGCCGGTCCACATGAAACCTTAGTTAAAATAAATTATTTTTAGTATTTTTGGCCTTTTTAATTTTGTTTATTGCCTATTTAAATTTATGCTCCTCATACAAGACTGAAAAGACAAGAAATTGACGTTTTCGCCTACTTCAACGTTTACTGGACAAACGCTGTAAGCTCCCAATTAATTATCAGACCTAGTTGGACATACGGAGTTGAGCTACAATCCAAAATCCTTCGTAAAATCCTCAATGCTCCTTATCATTCCACAAACAAACTCATCCATCATGATCTTAATATCCCATATGTTGCTGATTTGACCCAATCTATATACCTATCCTTCCATGACAAGCTCCATACACACTTGAATCCGCTAGTCTCTCAACTTGCTTCCCATACTAGCCCTCCGAGGCGTCTGAAAAGAAGATGGCCTCGAGACCTTCTACTATAGAACTTTATTGAAGTGTTACCAATGGGTAGCTTCTCCACAAATGTTTTTTTTCATGTAATTTGTTCATATTAGCAGATTTACTTGATGTAATATTATTAAAGTTGTAAAGATCAATAAATTAATCTAAAAAAAAAGTATGCATTCCGGTATCCTTTAATAATAACACACTGACTCCTGTAGAACAAATCCGACAGTGGTTTGACTTGACATACGTTTAACATGGAATCCTCATACTAAACTGAAAAGACAAGAAACTGGTCGCCGTTTCAGGCTACTGCAACACTAACTAGACAAACACTCTGAGCTCGCAATTTATTAAAAAACTGTCATATAAATGAGTATTGTAATACATATTTGGGCTTAAGCAGTAGAGCTTTGGGGCTACGATGACCCGCAATATACCGATCAAACCTTACAATATAAAATCCTTCGCAAAATTGTTCAGATAGGCTTACTCTGTTACAAATAAAGTCATCCCAAAGTCTCATTCGTTGCTGATTTGCCCCAAACCCGATACCTGTGTTTTCATCACAAATTCAAACCCAGTAGTTTCAAACCTAGCACCTCTTCAATTCCTGACAATCCTAAGGCTGGATTATCCGAAATCGGACCTAGTTTAGATAGATTTTCTGATCTATTTATTTTAACACATTATTATTCAGATCTGGTCATTTTTAAATTAAGAATAGGGTGCTTCTTATTTGGGCTATTTTTAAACAAAATTATTATGAGTCTTTTATTCTGTTCTAAGACAAAAAATTAGTGTATACTTTTTTCTTACCTTTCTAGTAATATATAGGCGTCGCTATCAGCTAATGAAAAAAAGTTTTTAAAATATTTTGTATTCAGTTGCAAAAAGACAAGCATGCAGAAATTATATAACTATAAACATATAAAAATCATAACTTATGGTAACAACGTGGTTCAGCATATCGATATTAGAGTTTTACAAGATATTATGTTCCAAACAGAAATTAGTCATAAACGGGTGAAGCAGAGCCCTCCCCTATTTCCACGCCTGGAACTGCCAAAAGTTGATCCACACCTTTCCTGGCACTAAAATGGGTAGGCGATTCGTGTGTTTTCTGATTCTTGTCCTGTTATGTCTTCGAATAATTAATAATTAATTGAAAAATAAGTGAAAATCCTAGGTTAATTTTTTAGGTAATGGAAGGAAATGGAGGATTAGTTGGCTATATTATCATACATAAGTTCATTGAACCTATTCACAATAACTAATATAACTTTACATCTCTATGAAGGCAGACGACTAAGATTAAACTTGAGTCTGAGATGAAGGTCCTGCTGAAACAAATAGATAAAAAAAGAATACAAATACATTATAAGATAGAAAATGGCGGCGAGAAGAAGGATATGATCTAATTAACCGAGAGCTAATTGACTTTGGTTAAGGTTAGCCATAAACCTTCGCTGCTGTTGGTTAATTGGAAACCGCCAGTAGCCAATTAAAAACATTCCAGAGGCAGAATATTAAAATGGTCAAGTCTGATTGGTCGATAATATTCAGGGATATGTCAGCTCTTGTTAAGTAGGCACCTGTCCATATTTCATTTTTAATATTCTCACTCCATTTTTTATAATTTATTTGTTTTATGACTGTCTTCAGGAAATTCCCCAGTTTTCAACGACAAATATAAATTAAACGAGATTTTTAGTACGATTAGAACATTTATCGATTCTTATTTTGATAATTACCCAGTCCTGGATTAACAATAATCATAATTAATGATGTATAAAAAGGAATAGATTAAATTTTGAAGGCCAAAAATTTTATAACGCTTCTTGGTAAAAATTAACACGTATAATAAATTATCAACAAGATCTTTTAAAAAAAAAAAAGTTTTAATGACCTAATATAAAACAAAATTGCAATCAGTTTTATGTTTCACAAGCTTCTGAAGGGCTTCCACAAAATATAAATAAAAATAATACCTAAATTATGTTTGTAAGATGGCAGAACAAAAAAAAAAAGATTGTACCACTGCAACCCATGTAGAAACTGTACTGTTTCTAGAACGAAGGTTATGCAGAGAAGTGGTTTGCCCGAGATCACGCTCAAACACAAGGTTGATCCCTGGTTAAGGGAACCATATTATTGAGAGGTCTCCAGATTCCACAGGATACATCAAATAAATTGTCTGTCACAGCCGAATCAGAACCCAGGACTGAACGGGGCAAATCAACGCTCTACCGGTTAATTATTACTATTTTATATTAATTCACCTTAATAATTATTATAGAATCTCATACCCTCTTTTATTATTTATCTTTATCAGAAACTACTGGTGTATTAGCAGATAATACATACTTAAAAAAAATCTTAAATATAAAATTATTTAACATTCATACAATTTTATCCCTTAAATGTATAAAATGTTAAAATTAGGAAGGATTCAGGTTTTACTAATAGATTTGCTTATCCGAATCAATTACATATGTATTGATTGAGGACATTTTATTATTTTTCAATTAATGAATTTTAAAAAAAAGTCAAATATGATGGCAAACAATAGTATAAATAATACAAAAAAAATGTAAATAAAGATAAATAGTTTATATGATTAATTTTAGTTTATTAATTAATAAATTTTAATATATAGAAGAATTAAAAAAGGTATCGATGTATTATTAATAATAATTAGAAATGTATTGCTGAAAAATTGACTATGATTATATCATATATATCCGAAAATCTGATAATTAAAAAATACATACAAAGACCTTTTGGTTTAATTATTCGCTGAAATACATAGTTTATATATTTTTTTAAAATAATTACATCAATTTCTGTTCATATAAATTAAAAATAAAATGATTCCAAATAGTTGAGAGTTAGAAGATAAATAATAAGGCGCTATGGAATACACTCACGCACAGTTCGAGAACTTGTTCCTAGGCAGTCTAGGAATTAACATAAATGTTTTTTGTTACTTACTAATAACATAAATATGGTCAAGGTTTATTTATTTATTTTAAATCTTCAATTTAATTAATTAAATTAAACATAAATATTATAAATAAAAAATGAAAAAAAAAATATTACTAACCTCGATGAAATAGTAAGGCTTATATTAATTTATATTGCTTATATTATGTGTTCACCTCCGTCCAAAATGAAAACAAAATATTGAGTATACTTTAAAAAATCATGGTATTATCACAAGATAAACGTTCACATTTTATTGTATTTCTATCTATTTTCGTTATTTATGTGAAGAATAGATTCTAACAGGCTTAAATATAATAAAATATTTTACTGCATTACTTCATTATGTATGTTTTATTATTCTTTAGATTTCTTTCCATTTTTATTAATTCTCATCAGTTATTTCATAATTTATCTTATTTTGTTTTTCCTTTCATTCTATCATATATGTTTATATAAACTATTATTCGTACTTGATACTGCAATAATTTATATAGTTTTTTCTATTTCTTTTTTCTTAGCCCTGAATGTGGTCTAAAGGATATGCTGAAACATAGGCCGAATAAAATAAGTCATTCTTATTTTTTGTAATCATTGACTGGACTACTCATTCTACACCACTCTTAGAATTAGCCATTCAACCATATCCATTGAAATATAATAGTGCGAGTGTCAAAAACCAGGTTATCAAATAGTATTCGCGAAATGTATACTTTGTTGAGATAATATTGAAGCTTTGTTTTCTTAATTGAATATTAGTTGACCTACATATATATACATATATGAGAAAGAAAAACGTTGGCTTTCCAATAAATAGTTCTCCCAATTTAAGAGAATTTTCCTGACCTCCAACCGGAGCATTTTCTTCCTCACAAATATTTTTAAGTTTGCATCGCTCGTCGTTACAGGCTACGTCAACATTTACTAGAGGAACGCTCTGAGCACTCAATTGATTACAAAAGACTCATATACATGACAATCATTAGACCCATCTGGACTTACGGAGCTTTGGGGCTCCACTAAGCCATCGAATTCCTCTCGTAATCAATCCTTACAATCCAAAATCCTTCGTAAAGTCCTCAATGCTTCCTTACTTTGTAACGAACAAAGTAATCCATAATGACCTTAATATACTATTTGATGCTGATTTGGCACGAATCCGTTATCAATCTTTTCATGACAAACTTTATTTCCACTCAAACCCACTAGTTTCAAACCTGGTAACCTCTTCCATTCCTGATAATCCTCCGAGGTATCTGAAAAGAAGATGGCCTCGTAACCTTCTAAGATGAAGTTGTTATTTGAGCACAACCACTGGGTGGTTTCTATACTTGTCTTTCATGCTAATAAGTATCAATCTTTATATTTACTTGTTGTATTAGTATAATACAGTTGTACATATAATTGAATAAATTATTTTTAAAAAAATGTTTGCATAAGTTACAAAGTTTTGTTAGATGTTTTCTTAAATTCTTTTAGTTATATCCTTCAAACAAATTAACAAAAATATTATTCCATTTCCTCTACAGTGGTCGAATTTCGGTAAATACTCTTCCTTGTTCCGTGACCACTCCAGATACAGATGACTCCATTCTTGAAGCGTTGAAACACTGCCAGGAAGTTGGAAGAGGTGGAAGATATGACGCGGGAAATGGAGCAGATCAGCTGATCACTGAGCCGGGTTTTGGACAGTCATCTTCTGATAGAAAACCTTTCCAGGCCTTTGTCTCAGGCTTCTCCAGCACTGGAGTCATCCGTGAATGAGTAGAACTCTGGAGAGAAAGCTAATAGTTATCCTCCAGTCTGCGTCTTACTGGATAGTTAATAATAAATTATCTATATATTCAAGATAAAGTCTCTTTAGAATAATAATAGAGAAAATTAAATGTGAGCTTTAATTTTAAGTATGGATTGGAGGCCCTTTGGGATTTGTGCGATTTTTAAAAATATATATAATTTAACTGATCAAGCACGACAAAAGAATAAACAAAAAGCCGTACTCGATCCGTTGCTAGGCAACCCTGATAACATGTTACATCCCATTTTATATATATATATATATATGGAGCGGAGTGGCACAGTGGTAGAGCACTGAGTTACCAACTCGGAAATCCTAGTTCTAATCCAGCTGTGGGCAAGAGTTTTATTTAGTCTGGTTGCAGCCGGAGATGGATCACACAGGATCTAGGACTGGGGGCTCACCCAGTCTCTATAAAAATAGCGTACCCAAAATAAGGGGGAAAATGTGGCGGCTGAGCACATAGGACACCTCCTTGCAGAACCGTTGTCCATGAAACGGTACAGTATCTACCATGTACCAGACCCGTTCACGGGTTGTAGTGGTACAGGTTTTATATATATCAGCCAGTGTCACTGCTAGTGTTTTCTGATTCATTTCTATACAGGCCTGCCTATGTTGACATTGGCTCTTTTGGCATTTTTGACATTGGCCCTTTTAGAACCAAGCCACAGATATTATTATAAAATAAATAAATATAAATATAAATATATATATTATATTATAAATATAAACACATATATATTAGAGGTATAAAAAAATCAAGGTAAGACTCGACTTTTTCCATTTGTCGTTCCATCTTTCCTTGTATTTAATTTTCTCATGGGAAATAGTTGTTCAATTTTAAAATGAAAATTTTCTAATTGATGGATGAATGATGTGTTTTAATATATATGTTTCTTCTAATTCGGCTGTTCGGACATCCACTTATATCTTAAGTTATAAGTTATTCTAGTTGGATTTGTATGATTTTTTTCTTTCATGAATTCTTTTTTGTTTTGTTTTTTACTATCTTTGTATATTTGTAACTATTAATGGTTTCTTTTGTTAATAATTGAGGCGTTGAGATGCAAAAGGTGGTAAATCCAAATTTGAAAATTTTTCGGGAAACACAAACACATGCATAATTTAGGCTATTATGAAATGATTATTCATTTGAGACAATTATTTTTAGAAACATTAGGTTGGCTTTGACATGTTTTGAATCGTGAACCATGTAACACCGCATAGAGGACGCTAAATTTGTGAAAAAAACATTATATATGGATTTATCCCTTTTTGCATCTCCACTCCTCAATTATTATCTTATTTATATTTTTTCTTTCTTTAACTTGTTTTTAAAAGATTGTTATTGGAGTTTCGTAAAATAAATCTTAATTTATTTTAATTAATTTTCATTGATTAATTAAATTGAAATTGTGTTCTTCTCTAAGATATCATAGCTCATATTTGATTTTTTGTATTGTTATTAATAAGAGACTTGGATCAGAATAAATAAAAACTTTATTATTATTTTATTTGTAAACGTTTGGAAAATGTATGTGAACTTACATTATGTTCCAGCCATATTTTTTAACAAACTTTTACTAAACCATTGAAGAGTGTACATAAGGGGCAAAAGAGAAAGGAAAAAAAAAGAAGCGAATCAAAAAATAAACGAAGCTATGTTATAAAAGCGAAGACAGGTAAGAAACAGAAAACGTTAGAAAGGGAAAGCTAATGTAATTAATAACTCCTTCTTATGTTGTTCTTCGCTTCGGTAAAAATAAAGGGAAGTGGTAAAGTGGGGGTAAAGATAAAGATAAAGAGGTGGAGGGGGTAGTTAGGGCAGCTTAGTAACGATTAACATTTCATGAAAAGAGGGGGTGTGCTTTTTCAGGTCGCCAATATTCATAACAAAATGGCGGCCCGGGTTACCCAGATGTCGATCATTCCTCAGTTGTTTTTTTCTTTTTGACATTCAGGAGGGGGGCGTCGTCCATCTTGCTTTTCAACAGAAAAACTCTTCTAACGTGAGTGAGAGAGGAAGAGAGAGAAAGAGAGAGAGAGAGAGAGAGAGAGAGAGAGAGAGAGAGAGAGTGATGGAGGGGTTTGACAGCCGGTGCTCATCAAAATCGCAGAGTTCCGATCCTCTTTTTGTATCGAAGAGATTTTTTCGCTTTTCCTTCCCCTAGCTGATGGCTGTGTTCACTTATAGGACGTGTCACGAGGCTGACACACGACTCGAGCTGATACCCCTCGAGACGGGACTGGAACCCGCACGATATGACCCTTCTCCTCCTTCGAGGTACTATTAATAGATCAGCTCTTCGGAGGAAATGGCGAAGATTACAAATGGCATTGGTTGTGCCGACCTTAGAGAGTGGCATCCCTACCAGGGTCGACAAACTGGAATTCCTCAAGCTCAGTTCCTTTTCCAGTAACTGGGAGTAGTCGTCCTAAGCAACTTGTATTGCCGAAGGATCAGGCGTTTATTCAACAATCAATTTATAATTCTGTTTATTTATTCATTTATGAATAAAAAAGAAAAGACAAGAAAATGCAGTTTTAGGCTACTTCAACACTTACTAGATAAACGCTCTAATCACCAAATGAATTACAAACAGGACTATCGTATAACCTATTTGAACATACAAATTAGACCATCGGGGCTCCAGTAGGACATCGTATTCAATCCTACCAATACAAAATCCTCAATGCTCCTTCCTTTGTTGAAGAAGAATACTCAAAAGGCCATCCATAAGGACCTCAATGCCCCATTTGTTGCCGATTTGGCGTGAACCCGATACCAGTTATTTTATGATTTTTTTAAATTTAAGTCACCGGTGCTGTTCCCTTCTTTCATCCATCCATTTCTTCCCCGTCGTCAACTTTGTTTTCTCTGGTGAGCACTTAGTTTCATCCTGAGATGGTTGCTTTCTAGAATATCCTCGCAAGTAATCTCCATCTCCTGTAGATCTTTTTCTTCCTCTTTTTCTTGGTCTTCTTTTCTTTAAAATAAATAAATATCCTGTTCGTCAATCTAATGGGTTCATTTTGAGCAAATGTCCATAAAATGCGATTCTCCTTTTTTTCATAATATGTATTCAATATTTTTTAACATGAGTGTACATTTCACTGTTATGCCGTTGTCTGCATTCACTTTGGTCTTTAACTAGGCAAAAATGTTTTTCCTTTGATCTACGATTTTTCTACCAGACCTTTCTTATACATAGTGAGACGTTACAAAGAATTTTATTAATTATATCGGTATTACACATATTATTGTTCTGACAAGCATTTTAATATTGATATAAAAAACCAGCATTGTTATTTCATACCACTACAAAAACCAGGCGTTGCATAAACGCAATAAATTTATAATTTTGCCTTAGGAGAAATTTGAATTGGTTCGAGGGGGATGCAGTCCATATATTTTGAAAAAAATAAATTTAACTTATTTTATTTGTGCCAACAATGTCGGCCTATTTTTCAGTCAATAAAGGCAATGATGAAAACAAAAAAAAATATATTAATGGAAAACAAATACTTTTTCAACAAAATTCATGACAGTAATTAATTATATGTGATAATATATCACTGCTATAATTACTATCAACTGTCGACAATTTTATATAGATAGGTCTACTTATGTTTCAGCTGACATGGAGGACAGGTTTGTTCAGAAATCGCAATTGCTAATACAGTTGCGTTGAAGGCCAATTCCTAACCTTTACCTTAAAAATAACATTTCAACTATTTTTATTGAATTAATTATAAATACGATATTTATGAAATACATAATAATAATATTTATTAACTTTTTATAACTATGTTTTAACAATTGTACCTCAATTTAAAGGAATTTTTCTCGTTTTCTCGATTATTTAGTTGATTTTTTAGTTCCTCTGTTAGAAACCTCGGAATCATTTTCGACCGATCCCTCTCATGGAAACACTACCTTGCCCATATTTCCCGTCGATCAATAAGCTCTCTAAAGTTATTCCA
Source organism: Arma custos (assembly GCA_037127475.1). Taxonomy (NCBI): domain Eukaryota; kingdom Metazoa; phylum Arthropoda; class Insecta; order Hemiptera; family Pentatomidae; genus Arma; species Arma custos. The sequence goes on along the minus strand of CM073765.1, from coordinate 72,811,362 downwards.
CCGTTCCCGGCATCTTTTAACACAACCTAACCGTAAGCTCCTCATCACTTCTTTTATCTTTCCACACTTTGACTATGATTGTGTGGCAGATGATGGCCACTCGAACAGGTTCGAGGAGAGGTTGAGGCGGATTATGAACTGTTCGCTTCGATTTGTCTTCGACGCCCCGAGGAGGTCTTATGTGTCCCGCTTTTACGTTGAGTGGCTTTTCCCTTCTATCCGTAGACTCTATTTCCTAGGTTCTTACTTATATCAAATCATCAACTCACAACATCCATCTTATATCTATAGTCTCCTACAATTCAAATCCTCTATCCAATCCCAGGGCACAAGATCTCGCCCTTCCGATCTTTATATCCGTTCCCATAGAACCAAAACTTTTGACTGTTCCTTTCTCGCCCGTTCTATCTCTCTTTGGAACTCACTCCCACTCGATATCCGTCATGCGTCCTCTTTAACCTCATTTAAATCCAAACTTTTCCTACATCTTCTAAATTCCCAAACAGATGCTCAATAATCAATAAATAATTTATAGATATATTCAACTTAATCGATTAATGAATTACTATAAATATTCCTCAGTCATAATGACATCATTTTTTATAATATAAGATTCTATTATTTATTCACTTATTTTTCTATAAGGCTATTTCTTTGTATGGTAAATTTTTCTGTTTTTTTATTTTATTGTTGTATTACATTTTCTATTTCTCTACCAAAACATACCTATCAGTTATATACTTTATACTTAAATAATATCTCGAAAGTTTTATTCTAATAATGTAGTCCTTTGGCCAAATATATATTTATTTAATTTTGTGCATTTCTGTTATTCTTAAGGGGCCGGTCCCAGAATAAAATTATTTTTCTATTCTATTCTATATAAAAAAACTGTTCCACTACAATCCGTGAATGGGTGCGGGGCTCAGTAGAAGGCAGAGACTGTACTGTTTCATGGACAACGGTTGTGCAGGGAGGTGGTCCTATATCACGCTCAGCCGCCAGATTTTCCACCCTTAGAACATTTTATAGAGGCTGGTTGAGATTCTAGTACTTGAGGAAGTAGAATCGTATTATTTTTATTGTGAATAAGAGGCTAACTCAGGACTTGACTGGAAAAGGAGTTACTTCTTATATTACAACTCCATTTCAAGCCAAAAAACCACGAGAATGACACGATCCCGCTGCCCTACTTAACTCTCTCTGGACAAAATTCGACTTAATCTCCGATGTCCGATCTTAAGCTGCAGATATATATATATATACTCGTGTATATATACATGATAATCTTAAATACTGAAATATGAAGTAAAAGTTGGAAAAGGTGGGGGATTTTAACGACACATCTTCATCAAGTCAGAAGAGAGAAGACTCAACCATAAACCCGGGTTCCATTAACTCTTCCCTCTTACTTATTGAGACAATCAAAGACTTTATAGCGAAATGAATTGTTCCGCTGTTCATTTAGTTAGCAACGGTACGGGATGGCTTCTACCGCTGGGAAGGAAAAGAAACAGGTTGCGAGATCTTTCCTATAGGTAACTCAGAGGCAAACATGAATGTTGTATCAATAATTCCTAACAAAAATCAGGGCGACGATAAGTTAAATTCCTCCCTCCCCAAAAAAATTACCCTTTTTTTAACGTCGCTTAGTTACCTGCTACGTTGGACAATTTTACTTGTACCCTATGCCTCATACAATGCAATATACTTTACTCCTCACCTGTTATGTTGAAATTTACATTATACTGAAATGATAAGAAACTACAGGCTATTTCAACACTTGCTAGGCAAACGCTCTAAGCTCCCAATTAATTACAAAGGCTTATATGCATGACTGTCATAAACCTATTTGAACATACAAATTAGAACATTGGTGCTCCATTAGGCAATCGTATTCAAAATCCTCCAAAATGCTCCTTATTTTGTTACGAATAAAATCATCCTCAATGTCCCATTTGTTGCTGATTTGGCCCGAACCCGATACCAATCCTTTCATGACAAACTTTATTCCCACTCAACCGTAAAAACTTCAATTACCGGTTCAAGGCGTCCGAAAAGAATACAGTTTTATGACCTTCTAAGTTGAATTTGCTATTTGAGTACTATCACCGTGTAATTTCTCTATATGGTGGTGGGATACTCTTTCTAGTAGGTCAATTGTGTCACTGTGAGTTTGGGTAGAACTTTATTAGAGTTTTTTCGACAGTCACTTTGAGATTAAAGTATCATTTTAAAATCTCTCTCTCTCTCTCTCTCTCTCTCTCTCTCTCTCTCTCCTCTCTCTCTCTCTCTCGCTCTATAACAGAGCTGTGCTAGGCTCCTCAGAGTGTCGTAAGAACGGAGTCAAAGCCACCATGAAGCATGTAGCTCTCATTAGACAGCGGGCCTAGGTAGTTATGTCACAGCCTGGAAGAAAAGTATTTTTCCTAGAATGAGGGAAACTCCAGGACAGTCCTCGAGCCGGGAAAGCTACCCCGTCCGGAAAACATCGGAGGATCACGAGACGATGTTAGTGGAACTGTTGATAGTGGGTCAGTATTCAACTCCGAAGAATTGAGGAGGCAGCAGAACATAATATTATATATATATATATATATATATATATATATATATATATATCCTCACAAAAGACATTTACAATTCAATACTTTAGTAAGGCCAGCGATTTCGAATTGCACGGAAACAGCAAATTTCTCAAGCCTGAGAAAGCACCCGAAAATCGAAAGACTAATATTAAGAAGAAATAAATAAAAAGACTATGCTTAAACGGGCACATGCTTCATAAAATTAAAGTACTGCGGATATTACAACTCTTTTAGGCCAACGGTTGGGCAAGGAGGTGATTTGGCCGAGAATATCTCAGCCGCTAGATTAATACGGAAGATGGATGACACTATGATGATACTCACTATATTAATTCGGTTGATACTTATTTATCAGCCACTACGCTAGTTCAAATTTGGATTTAGTTATTTGTAGATGTGTCCTACTGAATAACGATTCTTATGCCGTATCCACACCCCTAAAAATCTAAACACCGTACCAATATCAACTAGGAATAGTTTGGGTTTAGTACATGATAGAGACTGTCCTGAATATAAGTGCAGGAAGGTGATTTGTCACACTCACAACCACGTTTACCCCCAAATCTAGGGTACTGTAACTAGTTAATATTTTTATTTAAAAAAAAAAAACTATACCACTACAACCGATATGAAGAATCTTCAGAGAGAGGATTCAGTATGTGGTAGGGACTACACTGTTTCTTGTCCAACGGTTGTGCAAAGAGGTGATTTTTCCTAGATCACGCTCAACCAAAGGTTTTTCCCCAATCAAGGAAACTGAATACTCTACATCCTGAGCTGCAAGTTCCTATACTAAATAAAAAAACTACAATGATTAAAACTGTATATATAAATATAAAACTATGCCCGGCTGTTATCTGCTTAAGCCAGAAATTAACCTGGAACCTTGGGCACGGCATAAATTTAACAAATCTAAATAGTTTTATATATTTCCGTGTGTGTTATTCTTCTTTTATCTTCTTATATATAATATGCAATACAATGGCTCATGTTGAGCCAGTGCTTCCTGCATGTGTGTATGTAACTGTATGAATACATAATTCCCTGCTATCCTTCTTGTCAGTAATAATATATTTTATAACTCTTCCATAATGTCATATAAATAAACCCGGACATTAAAGGTAATGTAATATAAAAATTAATTAGCGATACACGACTAATATGAAACATAAAATCCAATTACTACCCCACGCACACATGTGAGGAATAATTTCGCCATGTAAATACAAAGAATAAGTACTTGTTTACCAATGCAATGTATAATAATACGATATCGTTAAGGACAGTTGTAAAAATTAATTCGTTACATTAATATGGAGATGAAGCTGGAGGAGATAAAATATGGAAGCTGGCTGGAGTGATGTTCCTTTCCAGAGCACATGTCCAGCAGATGTCTCTTATACTTAAAACCTTCTTCTTATCCGCTTCTCTTAGTTTGTAATTCCGTTCTTCGTATGATACATTCCAGGTAATAAATTTAATCAATAATACAATCTATAAATTGTGATACAATAATACTATATGAAAAATCCCCTGAATAGCCTTGAGTCTCCAAAATACTGGAACAAATGCCGTACAATATCTTAGAAGAGTATGAGAAAAAAACATTTGTAACCGCAACAAGTTTTTATATGTTTAGGGTAAGAGAAATAAAACCGTTTTCCAGTTGTTGTTTATTCTTAATTTTTACTCTATTAGAGACGTTTCGACACTATGGTGTCATTCTCAATCTTTTCTTCTCCTGTATCTTTTAACTTTAATAAATAAATTAACAATAATTACATTATTATAAATAATTTAACATAAATGTCCAAAGCACACTATAAGCATAGGTACCTGGAAAGTCATACTTTTAAAAATTCTTGGGAGATCATTAGTCCTCCATGGTCAATAAATAACATTAAAAGACCAAATTTTGATCTTTGAACTATTAGATCCTTTTTCAGTTCTATGAATCATTTTGCTTTAGTATAAAATAACAAAATATGTTCTAACAGCACATCAACAAAATAATACAAAAAAAAAAAAGTTTTTATATATTTAAAAAACAAAAGAACTGTACACCTACAATACATGACTTGGATTCAGTAAATAGTAGAGGATGTTCATACTTCTTTTATTTACAATTTTCATTACTAATTGATATTAGGCAGCATTTTAAGGATATTCTACTTATTTTCATGACTAATATCCTCTTTAATTAACGAAATAATTAATAATTATGGAAATAATGGAATTATTTTTGACCAAATCCTCTCCTGGAAAAATAATATCTCTGAAAACTCTCGCCGTACCTTTTCCACCTTAAAGAGTCTGAGTCACCTGTTACCATTTGAAACCCGTAGACTTCCTCAATTTTTCCTCATTTGGACTATTGCTGTACAGAAGATGCTTCGTTCGTTTCATCTTTGGGATTCCTAGCTTCCTTTCTTTACCAAGTTATCCAATCCTTCGAATAATTTTATAATTTCCTTACCACAATCTTTATCTGTTCTTTTATTTATTTTAGTTTCTCTTTACACTTTTCTTCTATCTTAAAAGAAAAGAATAGCAACCCTAGTTCTGCAGGTTGCTTTTAGGTTAACAGTTATGAAGTTACGAAGTTTATCACTGTTTAAGGAATTAATTCTTTAATCTCCACCCAGAACGTTTCCTGTCCCATATATACATATATATATATATATATATATATATATATATATATATATATATATATACATATACATATAATGAATTATATATACTGGATATAATGAATGGTATCCGTCGGTAGAGATGAGTAGAAGGCGCGGGGAACCCAGTAGCCTAAGCGAGACTGTTTTGGGCTGCATCAAGCGGTCGTTCATTACAACCCGTCTCAGCGCCTCTGTCTTTTTATTTTCTTTTTCGTTTTTTTTCGTCCTGACGGTGTTTGGGACCGCGGAGGAGTAGGGAGAGAAGGGGGTCGTCAAATTTCATATCCCGGCTTCCGAGAACTGTTCGGATGCCCCAAGACCGTCTCCTAAATCGGCAGCTCCTTTTGGTCGTCCGCTAGCAGACTTTTTTTTATTGATTTATTCTGTAAAGGTAGTTCTCAAATTGGGTTTCTCTTCCTTCCGAAGTTATGTATTTTTTTCTTAAATTTATTTACTTGGTCTGTCATTCCTCAATGGATTTCTTAAATCGACAAAATATATGAGAACATACTGTTATTATTGGATCGTTCCTGATAAAAAATGTCGGGTTTTTTCGGTTTTTTTTTAAGGGTTTACAAAGTTTATACCCTGCGTACCTATATTTCTCTTTTGTTTAAAATTATTTAGGAAACTTTGAACACGAAATGAATGAAAAAACCTCTTGTATGAGAAAAAAAATGGTCAAAAAAATTAACTTAGCGAACCATAGACGTTGAAGGCCTTATGGTTTTAGACCTTACAACAGCAACAAACAAACAAAAATAATTAAATATTTTTATTTTTAAAGAGAAAAGATAGGCCCTCGGCCGGGATTCGAACCCGGAACCTTTGTCTTTCCGTTACAGTGCTCTACCAAATGAGCCACCAAGGCCGCCTGCCGGCAGAGGACAAATATTTTCTCTTATCCGATCCCATGTCCTCGTGTTCTCGCAATTTTTGCGATGAATACACAAGAACGAAGTTTTTTGAGTTTTAAATATATTTATTTTTAAACAGAAAAGATAAGCCCTCGGCGGCATTTTTTAGTTGTCGATTTGTCCTCTGCCGGCAGGCGGCCTTGGTGGCTCAATTGGTAGAGCGCTATCACGGAAAGACAAAGGTTCCGAGTTCGAATCCCGGCCGAGGGCCTATCTTTTCTCTTTAAAAATAAAAATATTTAAAACTAAAAAAAATTGAACAATAATTATAAAAAATTAAAAATAATTAAACCATTAATAATAATAGTTGACCTTATAAACATATAAATAAGCAATAAATAATTTATTGTAACAATAAACAATAAATAAATAACATAATAATAATTTATTGTAACAATAAACAGTTCTCCCTACTTCAGAGCAATTTATTTTACCTCCACCTGGACCATTTTCTTCCACAAAAATTATATTTTTTATTTTAAATACCGTTCACGAAGTACAGTTTGAACCCAAACTTCAACCATCTACCCAGTTGATGCATTATGGTTTTGCTTTAAATTGGGAGTTTACAGTAGGGTTTACAGACCCTTCAATGTCGATTAAAATCTGCTAACATATTTAATAATTCTGCTGCAGTCTCGAAGTCAGGGCTAATAGTTAAATTAACGAACTAATAAAACTTACTTTAAATACTTCTTTGTATTAAGATCAAGCCTAATATTTAATCACTTTTGGTTTTCAATATAAAATCAATTTTAAACAATAAATTAATTGACTGTAAAGCGAACACCAATAGGTTTGGGTAAAAACCGTACATAAACTAACTTTTTTTTTAAATTAAAAAAAAACCTTTCCTTCTTTTAACTTTATTTTTCTTTTCGAACGAAATTTTTAAATAATCCATCTGAAATATCTCCACCATTCATTAATTGATTATTGATAGTCTTAAACCATAAGTGAAATATTTTTCAACAATAAAGACAAATAAAAAAGATGAACTGGTACATGCGTTTTTCTGTGATGAGCTACCAATTAACAGTTATGTTAAAATTCATTTTGTTATCCTTAGATATGGAAAATATTCTTGTTACCGGCTTGAATTTTCCACGACAGGTGCATTAAGTATATACTGTAATGAAAATAATATAAAATATTTTATGTTGTAACATAAAACTCTTCAGAATCCTAATTAAAAATTCTTACCTTTATCTATAAATCCATAATTACCCGTCGCAATTATCATTATATGATTAATAGCTTCATAAATTTATTATTTAAACCATTATCATTAATTATAATATATTATCGCTTTTATTACGAGTGCATCATACGTCATAAAATATTCTCATCATAAAAAAAATCGTCTCGGGACATCCATTAAAAGGGTAAGTCGATCAATTATAATAACCGAATACAACGACAAATTTATTTTTATGATGTAATAATATTAGCGAGTCCTATAAATGAACTGCTTTATGTATTCGGTACGGCGGTAGTTAATAATGAAGGAATAAATTAATAAAGAGGGTAAAAAGACTTATTTGAAATTTAAATAGGAGCCAATTATTCATTGCAATAAAAAGGAATAATAACAGTAGGTAATAGTTGGTCGTAAAATGAAATCTATCAACATTTCCGACACAGTTCGTGATTATTCTAGCGTGTCGATTAAGCTAAAGTTTTTAGTTTTTATTCTTTAAAGTGGACAAATATTTTTTTTTTATTCTTTAAGGTAAACATATTTTTTTTGTGTATTTCGAATTGGCGTCAGTAATCGATTAATGAAGGTAAGATTAAATCGAAGATACTTCAGGCGCATTATTTTTTTATTTCTTTACAAAAAAAGTAAAGAAAAATAAAACAACGTGAAAAAAAATAACGTCAAACAGTAGTTGAAGGAAGGAAAAGCATTATCATTTTATTTTATTTTTACAGATTGATTATAGTTTTTTTAACCTAAAATTATTGGTATATACCTACTGTACAAAAAATATATTAAATTATTTTTGTTTAAATTGATTTTATTATGAAAATTATCTGAAACACAAAAAAAAAAATTGTGGGCCCCTCAGTAGTGAATATTGAAGAGTTGTAAATTTTCCTTATATAAATAAATGTCAATCGTTATTTTGATTATCTTGAATGATTTTTATTTTATTATATTGTTATATTTTATATTATTATGTTTTATTTTATTTGAATATTTTTCTTTCACTTACAGTTATTTTGATTACTTATTTAATTCATGGACACCAATTTAATTCCAAGACATAAAAAACATTGCGTTTCGAAAATCCACAACAAATTATGTAAAATATAATTAGTTAAAAAGATTAAGTTTATTATTACGCCACAGTAATGTTAAGAATTATATTCAAATAGTGTCTACAGGGATTTTTTTTATAATATACATGAGTTTTACAAAAGTAGACTCTCGTTGTATAAACCTAACATTCATAAAGTAAAAAAAAATCAATTCTTTACTATTACAACTCTAAAGGTATTTGATGCTGAGTACATAGCAGATACTCAGCTGTTTCTAAGCTAATGATTCTTCAGAGAGGTGATTTGGCCATAATCACGCTCAACCGCTAGGTTTTCCCCGATTAGTAATCCTATAGTAATCCTAAAGAGTCCTTTATATGCTGAAGATGCTCCAGGAGAGTTTACCGAGTCGATTTACGGCTGTTAACAGAATAAATAATTTATATATTAATTATATTATATAAAAATATATGTATTCTATTGCTTTTGAGTGCTTTTCCGCAATGGAAATGATTACGAACAAGGGAAGAATACTTATTTTCAGATTAATAACATCATAAAAAAATAACGTAATAGTAATAGTAATAGTAATAATAGCAACCATAATAATAGTAATAACGTAATAGTAATAATAGCAACCATTCGCTACTGATATCCTTAAAATACAAATTATCCTCCCACTTACGAAACGTCTCCTTTCTCTCCAGTGGTTCTATCTTTGCGTTCCACGAACTGAATGAAAAGAGTGACGTACGTCAGTGAGACAAGACTTCCTATATTCTGGGCCGAATCGTGCACTTGCAGCTTTTGTGATCCATTGGTTTGTTCCTTCAATAACTGTTTTGTTTTCTCTTATGGTATATGGTACAGACTGTTGCTAAGACCGCGGTTGTGCAGGGAGGTGGTTGTCCAAAATCACGCCTAACCACCAGGTTTTTCCCAATTAAGGGTACCTACATTATAGAGACCTGTGTAAGCCACAGGATGGTCGAACAACGGCTGATCATATATCAAACAATTTATCTGCAACAGCTGGATTTGACCCCGGGCCCTTCGACGTTAGACAATTGATTCCCATGCGATATATTGTAACGGTAAAATGTATTTCAACTCTGAAGATAAGGAGTACAGTACTTTCCAAGATAACCACCAACCCGTGATTGGAGCGCAGACACGTGGTAACCCGGTGTACCGTAATCCTCGGGTATCACCACCGTGTCCAGCTTTTTTTCCTTTTCCTCCTTCGGCCACATTCCAACTATCTCCGGAGAGCTGCTATTGTTAGGTTTATGGCGGGTCGGTGGAGGCTTTGTTTCGCCGGAATCCTCACAGTTTCGGCCCTCCTTTGAGACACCGGTCATCCATCACGTTAATTCAAACATCCACCGCTAGATAGCATCTAAATGATAAATATGTCACATTAACCTTTTAGCGGCATCTACACTGCCTCGGGGTAATTAGTGTTCTCGGAGGACACAATGTCTGATTTAGTGAAGGCGCGCCCCCCTAAGAATGTCCTGTCCTCCGTCGCTTTATTTACAATTGGGATTCCTCAACATCTCTTCCAGCTCCTGAGGTTTCCGATCCAGTCTAGAAGAAGCTATGTGTGGGGGAGAGGATAGTACATTAAGGACGTATTACATAATAACGAAGGTGTGTATATAAAGTAGATTGCTCTGGTGGTAAGCATAGCTACTAAGCCCAATATAACGGATTCGCAGCCCACTAGTTTACTAGTAAAATAAATGCTTAGTTATTACGTACTTCGGAAGGGACGTAAATTAGGAGTTCCCTAACTATACTTTCCCTAATCTGTGTAAGATCCCTATCCTAATCATACTTGGATGGACAAACGTTAGAACTCCTACTGTAACATCGTCCGATGAGCAGCAGTAGCATAAAAAAAAACCTGTACCTCTACAATCCATGAGGATTATAAATAAGCCATTAACAGGAAAACTCCTCGTTTTAAATAATGTCTTAATTTTGAATAAATTAATGATTTTCTTTGGATCTGAAACGTAGCATGACACATGTGTCTCGTCAATGGTATACACAAGCCGTAAATATATTAATTTAATAATAAGTACGTGTAATAAAAGGAAAAACTGAATCAATAAAACCGTTGAAGGGTCTACAGTTCAGGACGTGTTAGAGTCTTTACTGTTTCTTGAACAACAAATGTACTGAATCACGCTCAACCGCCAAATTTTTCCTTCTCATTTTGGGTACCCAATTAATAGACAGTTAACATACGAATAAACAACTAACATAAGTACGAAAAAGTAACAATAATAACTATAGACAACTAATAACTATAGGCAAAGTATGGAGCGTATAAAAAAAACGAAACGCCTAAGAAAATAATGAATCGCATCACAAGATAAAACAAGTCAGTTAAAAATAATCCAGGTATTGTTTTTTCTTTATAAAGAAAACATAAGTTTTTTTAATCAATTTTTTTATTACGCCTGACAGCTGAATACCAGGGTTTTTCAAAGTAGGTATCTATATAACAAAGTACCACCATTAGGATTATAACTAAACAAAACCTATATACTACAAGTATATTTAAACTTTATATTGCAAATTGGAATATATAGAAAAAAAGAAACATCAGAAAATCGATTAATATGTTATTAATAAATTCAAGTCAAACAAAAAAATAAATCCATTTGTTTGTTTTATAAGAATCTCTCATTTTTTTTTTTTTTTTGCAAAAAGTAAGTTTTATATAAAGCTAAATAATTTAGTATCTTTCTTCATCCGTAGTAGATATTTTTTGAACAATAAAAAAGTAATTTTTTTATTCGGACAAAATTAGAACTTTTGACATCAATTAATAATAAACAAATAAATAAATAATAAACATATTCTGGATACAAACTTTTTGGCTAATTATTTCAGTTAAAAATAATAGGGAAATTTAAATATAACACTATTTGGTGGATTAATACAAACGATTCTTATTTGAATCATTAATAAAACTCATTCAGACACAAATGTGGCGGGAAATGAAAGATCCGGCGGGAGTAAGATGAGCTCGGAGGTGATGCTATCTAGCGGTGAAACGGCGAACTCTTTCCACTTCCTCAGTCCAAGATCCGTCTTATCCATTTCATTATATCGTCTTTTAAAATTATATACTATTATATAATGTATTTATTTATTCAAATTTATTATTGATTTATATTTTATAACTTATTTTAATATATTCTTTTAGGCTTCCACGACCACTATTATTACAAAAGACTTTGTTTATTTTAATATGTTTAAAAAAAATCCTAACATAAAGGTAATGAAAGATGAAGCCAATGTAGCGAAGCAAATGAATATAAATAACTGTATCTAGTTACCATATTATTCATTAAGTATGTATTTATTGATACAATTATATATGAATGGTATTTAATTACAACAGATAAGGAATAATCAAAAGTTTGATGAGGCATATTAAGGTGAAAAATTAGAAATAATACAGAGATGAATTTGTTTGATTAATTAACTTGGTAAACAATATTTGTAGGTTTGATGAAGTGATGTGGAATTATTCTCGAAGCGTTGACAATATTTTAATATTGTAGTGCGAAAACAAAACAAACTAATGTTGGTAAGACAGAATTATAGTTGTTCAATAAACAAAGGATTACCTATTAAATTGGAATTAATGAAAATATTAAAACAATTAAATTGTAAAAAATAGCATTATGTATTTATAACATATAAACGCGAGAAAGTATTTTATATGCTATATTGGACTAAAATTTATATATTACATGTAAGCTTGTGTCAAGTGTGATCCTACTATAACAACGTCAGCATCCAAATAAACAGTTCTCCTTATATAATAATAATAATAATAAAAATATTTATTTTAGAAATCATACAAATGCCATTTGGCTCTATTCTCCCTACATAAGAGAACTTTTGACCATTTTCTTCCCTATTTTATATTATCATTTACAAAAGAATTGCTAGCAATTATTTTTATTTTAGGCATGATTTTGGATTGATTCTATGCATTATCAAACCTAATAAAGTTATCTTTAGATTTTAAGGAATCGAATAACCCTGTACTTATATGAAAATATTAAATTGAACTCAAAATTATATATATTTGGCTCAAATCCGTTAGCCCAAAGGTGCTTATCGGTTGTAAACGTTTTCTAAAAGCTATCAATGAAAATTTTATTGTTTTATATTACACTACTAATCTTAATCACATTTTAACGCTCCAGTGTTCCATTCCCTTACATTAGCACGCATTCACATTGGAATGACGATATGGTTGTATTTATGTCCATATAGAAGTATATATATACTACCTACGTTCTAAATGTTTTGGGGGTCGTTGTGGCCTCACATTCTCCCTGCAGACATGGCGAGAAGGAACAGAATGTAGGTGACCCTCTTCTGCGGCCGTGACCAAAGAGATAATAGAACTTGGAAGGAGACCCGCCAACCAGAAAATCAAATCTCCTCTCATTTTTCGTCCAATAATGGAAAATTATTCCTTTCACAAACAAATAAGAAGAAAGAAACAACCAAAAAATATATTTCGATCCCCTCACCGAGAAGTGGAATAACCTAAATTTCTGTTTACCCCTCCAAAGACACGTTCAACAGATTTAATTTCATTCGTTCATTAATTCTCACAATGACTAACATAAAATTAATCAATAAAAATGAACAAATAAATATAACTCAAAAATAAATATAGTATTTTTTAAAATATCCTTTATTTCCAAATCGGCTATTCCAAGCCTTACATGTTTGTTTTTAATAATGAATTTTAAACTTTACCATAAGGTAAAAGTGTGGGTTTCGTATCATGCAAGAGAACCCCCTAACTGTACATTATCAGCTTATTTGCAAGAGAAGTTATAAATATGTAATAGTTTTTTTTCATATAAAATAATTATAATGTAATAACAAACTGAACTATAGTACTATAAAACGGAAAACTATAAGGAAACAGGAATATATTACAATTTGTTAAAGCGATTGGTGAGAAAGGTAATAGAGTTCACATCAGAATATATTTCAAGAGTCTCGGTTTTAGTCTTGAAGATGAAATAGGTTCGCCTATGTTGAATGCTACAGCTCCTTTGACTGCTGGTAATCCGGTCTTAAAGCTGATGTAATGACTTTTAATAACTTCTTCAATCGTCTCTAGTTTTAGCTCTCGGTGGAGTTGACTGTTTACTGCGTTTACTGCGATCCGTAAGATTTTATTTTGGAAAGTTTGCAATTTTTTTCGCTTTGTTGTTGACACTGCACCCCACACTTCACAACCGTACATTAGTAGAGGTCTAAGTATGATTTTATAGGTATAATATCAATTACAATTATAAACGAAAAATCCCTAAAAGCAAAGCCTCAGTGCATAAGCACATCAAAAAAGAGAAAGTACACACCTCACATCAACTGTCCAAACACACTCATCAAACAGAGGCAGCAACCTTACTCCAATATGAACAACAAACAATTCAAATATACTGTTGACATGAGATGTACTGAATATCCTATAGCATTCTTTTTCTAATATTTTTGCAGTCAAATTAAAAGAAAGAAAAATAAACAAATTTATTTGACTGATATAAGTAATGGAAGCTTGAAAATGTATTTGGTGATCAAGTACTCATGGTGATGACAAATCATTTCAAAATTACAACATACATTCAACTTACTAAATATACACTTTGGCTGTGAATAAATATATATTATTATTTATATGCCCTATTTAATTGAGCGTATGTCATTCATCTCATGCTTTATCTTTGGTTGAGGTCTTCAGTTTTCTGTACATACGAGTTTATAATATACTGATATATCGTCTCTGTCATAACAATACCACCTATCTACAACATTTATGAAAATGAGTTAGTAACGGTAACGCATTCTACAGGTTGAACTACGCACTAAGGAAGGCAGGTATTAAGGTCAGCAACATGGCAGAGTATGATTTTGTGATACGTCTCTTCAATAGTTCTGAAAAAAATTGCCAGGTCTACATTCGGTGCGGAGGTTTTTCTCTCTCCTGTGAAATCGCCTAAAGTGTACATAGGCGTTATTGTTTTGACAACGACGAAATAGTATAAATATTCGTATATTTTGCTAGACTGTTTATCAGTTTTAGGTTAAGCCATTAATATTGTATTTTTCTTCATATATAAAAATCTGATAAAATTAAAAAGAAATCTGTATATACATATTTTTTTTTTTAGATTAATTTATTGATATTTACAACTGTAATAATATTACAACTAGTAAATCTGCTATATGAACAAATTACATGAAAAAAAACACTTGTGGAGAAACTACCCATTGGTAGCACTCCAATAAATCTATAGTAGAAGGTCTCGAGGCTATCTTCTTTTCAGACGCCTCGGAGGGCTATGAGGAATAGTATGGGAAGCAAGTTGAGAGACTACCGGATTCAAGTGTGTATGGGGCTCGTCATGGAAGGATAGGTATCTAGTTTGGGCCAAATCAGCAACATATGGGATATTAAGATCATAATGGATGAGTTGTTTGTGAAATAATAAGGAGCATTGAGGATTTTACGAAGGATTTTGGATTGTAAGGATTGGATACGAGATGAATTGGATGGTTTAGTAGAGCCCCAAAGCTCAACTCCGTATGTCCAAATAGGTCTGATAACTGTCATGTAAATAAGTCTTTTGTAATTAATTGGGAGCTAAGAGCGTTTGTCCAGAAAATGTTGAAATAGGCGAAAACGTGGAGCAGTTTCTTGTCTTTTCAGTCTTGTGTGAGGATTCCAAGTGAGGCGTTTGTCCAGATACAGTCCTAGGAGTATATACAAACATAAATATACATTTTTAAAACGTATATAATATCATAACTTTTTTAGAGGAGTTATAGCAGCCACTGTAAGAAATGTTTATTTTGTAAGTTAAATAAGAGTTTTCTAAGTGTAGAAGAATAAGGAAGAAAAGCTAAGTGTGATAACAAGGAACTTATGCAACTGAAACTTTATAGTCCTTTATGAAAAAAATATTAGCGTTTGGATCCTATTTTCTGGAAAAAGTCTGCAACAACTTAGACTAAACAAAATATTATACCTCATTATTTCAAAAGTTTATTTCCTATTTTATTGTGTAATTATAAAAAGTGAAATCGCAGTACACAATTAGCATTTATATCTTAGTTTTTGTACAGGAACAATGATTTTCAATCTTTGGGAGATATCATGGTCAATATTCTGTTCTAACTACCTGGTTGAACGGAATGTTATTAATCCAATAATACACTAATAATCCTATAAGTATTAGTTAAAAAATAATTTATAAAAGTAGCCACCCAATAGAATTCCTCAAACATAAGCAGCCAATTGTATAAGTTGCCTTCCAAATTGTAAATATAATTTTTATTGTTATTGAAGTTATGTCGGAAAGTGCAACAAAACAAGAGATCATAAAATATTTAATTGCCACAAAAGATATTTAATGTGTTGTCATGGTTACTGCCCCTCGGCCCAGCGCAGCCTGTTCAGCACAAATGAACACAAAAATTAATTTCTTTATCGGTACTTATGTTTATATTTTCTACCATGCACAGTAAATATAATTAAATAATAACAAATAGGTGGAATATAATATATTAAACTTGGACATATTCACATGGCCCTTGTGTATACTTAATCTCACTGATGCTGGCATTCTTCTGTAAAATCTTCGCAATTAGAATAGGAGATAGTAGAATGGGTTGAAGGAGTAGTGAGATGAATATAATGAAGGATATAATTAGTCTGGGTAAAACGTATTTATTATAAGTACATCAATACATTTTTTTTTTCTTATTTAGTGTTATTTTGACTGCACCCCCAGGGTAATTGTATCCTTCGTTATATTCATCTCACAACTTCTTCAACCCATTCTACTATCTCCTTTTCTAATTACGAAGATTTTACAGAAAAATATCAGCATCAATGAGATTTAATATGCACAAGGACCATATGAATATGCCTAAATTTAATATATCATATTTCACCTATTCATTATTATTTAATTATATTTTATTGTACTTGGTAGAAAATATAAAAATAAATACCGATAAAACGAAATTAATTTTTGTGTTCATTTGTGCTTCTTAGCCCTGAAGATGGCCTACATTGCAGGCCTAAACGTCGACACTTATAATAAATATGTTTTTTCTTATATACTGTTATTTTGACTGCAGCCACAGACTAATTATATCCTTCATTAGATCTTCCAGTCAACTATTTTTCTCTCTATCATGAGATGACTATAGTATATTTCATCCGATCCTTGAGTATATTCCATTTCACTCTTGACGATTTTTTCTCTTAAAACTTCACAATTTTAATGGGGAAGTAGCAGTTTGAATACAGTATATCAAATCTATATTCTATTTGAGGATAGAAATCCATCACTGAACACTACAACCTTGACAAACGTTCAAGTTGGAATCCTCATACTGGCCTGATAAGACAAAAACTGCTCGGCTTTTCTGGCTACTTCAAAACTTAATAAACGCTCTAAGGCCCCAATTAATTACAAAAGACTCATAAACAAGCTTTGGGGCTCTACTAAACCATACAACTCCT
This sequence comes from Arma custos, assembly GCA_037127475.1. Classification (NCBI taxonomy): domain Eukaryota; kingdom Metazoa; phylum Arthropoda; class Insecta; order Hemiptera; family Pentatomidae; genus Arma; species Arma custos. The sequence continues at coordinate 72,794,327 of CM073765.1, read as the reverse complement.
CCCGTATCCAATCCTTACAATCCCAAATACTTAATGCTTATTGCTTTCTGAAGAATAAAATTATCGATAACGACTAAACCCGATACTAGTCGTTTCATGACAAGCTTTAGTCCCATTTAAACCCAATAGTTTCAAACCTAGCTATCACTTCAATTCCTGATAGTCTTCCGGGGCGTCTGAAAAGAAGATGACCTCGTGAACTTCTAAGTCGGATTTGTTATTAAATACCACTGGGTAGTTTCTCTACTTGCCTGTATGCATGCATTATTCATTTAATCTATTTATTTGTTGTATTGTTCCAATACAGTTATTAATTAAAATATAAATGAAGCTATTCCGTCTGACTCCAATGCCTAGTACTGAACATGCTGGGACCTTTAAGGATGATCTCCCATGTTCTGGCAGATATTAATATGGCCTCATCTAGTTCTCTTCCAATTATCTAGGATGGCTACTCCCTAAATAGGATGGACAACGACAGGACGACAGTTTTTTTGCAGAGAGTGGTCAGTGAGGTTTCGGTCGAGCTGGCCCGCTTCTTCAGGAGTCCTATTGTGCCCGCTCCATCCGATACGCCCTTGTTTTCTTCTTCGATGTTTGTCTTACCTTCCTTCCGTCCTCACGAGACCCGCCTCTACTTCTTCAGCGATCCATTGTCCTACCGTTACACTCCACTAGCCTTCGCTAATAGCGCCTTCTATATTTATAGCTCATCAGTCTCGCCCCGAACGGGGTAAAAAACAAACAAAAAAGTAAGAAAAAACTTCGTTTTTTTAGGAAGTATAGTTTTTTTTTTGTTGGAAGTTTAATTTTTCCGTAGATGATCCTCTCATCTCAACTCTCTGTTCTTTCAGCCCCAACCATGACCTTTCCAATAAGTATCTCTAAACGCCAAAATAGTACTCACACGTTTATTCATTTCACTTAATGCTGCTAAAGCTCACCGGACGATGCAATATTGGGAGCATTCAATTTTGCCTATCCAGGTTTAATTGGATAGGGACCTTTAACGAGTACTTAACACCGGACAGGCTCGGGATCCCATTTTTACGTATCTTCTGGAGGATGTCCAAATTATTTGTACTGGAGTAAGTAGTTACCGTTTTATTAGAGGTAGCCCTGTATTATTCCTTGAAATTGAAGTTATGTTTAGTTTTTGTTTTCAACCTCTTACAGAGACTATTAAATTTAAATTAACTTTTGAGTATCCACTTGGTAATGATATGAGATACTGACTATTCCACAATAAATAAATTAATTAAGTATTTTAGGTTTGTTTAGTAGATATAAAATATGATTGGAGTTGCATTCATTGTCCTTGTTTTAATTTTCAAATAAATGCATTCCATTTAAAAAAAAACAAACAACAGAACTACATTTTATGTGACAACTTAAAGTAGTCAGGTGCAGTAGCTTTGTAATTTTTTTTAAATATTAATAATTTAACTGATCGAGCACGACAAAAGACTAAACAAAACGTATTTTTGTTTTGAAGAGAAAAGATTTGTCCTGGCCGGGATCCGATCCCGGGTCGTCTGCTTCTCCGGTGCAGTGCTCTTAACCACTGAGCTACCAGGGGTCGTATCCAAGTCAGACAATTCCGTTCTCTTCACCGATCCTATATCCCCGTGTTCTCGCAATTTTTGCGATGTATACACGGGGAAGAATGTATATTGAACATTACATTAATTAGGGTCTTGTTGACTTATGTCAATATATTATTTATGATTTTACAGCACTGCTAGGAGAAACAGAAGGCCCGGTTTCGAATCCCGGACAGGGAAAATCTTTTCTCTTCAAAATAAAAATATTTTAAGAAAAAGCATTTTCTCGATCCGTTGCTAGGCAACGCCGATAAAATATTACATCATTATTATATTACAGTGAGATTTGGTAAGTAATAAGCGGTTTATAATTCATAATACTCGAAACTATATTGAATTTTATTTATTACTTTTTGAGATTCTAATTTATAGTTTGAACTAGGCATTCAAGGAATTCATGTCTTGTCAATATCACAGACTCTTTATATTAGATTTTACTTTTATAGTGTACAGATTTATTTCGACAAATACAATTGTAAGTGAAGTTTCTGAAGTAACTTCTTATTATATTAAAACAAGAAAAATTACAATAATGACTTATTATTTTATATAAGAAACTGATGAAAGGGAAAACACGAATCTAGAAAAGAAGAAGAGGAAACATTAAAAGAAATGATAGCGACTCCTGCGAGGCCCAGGTTCCTGGAATCAGGACATCTTCCCCTTCCTGGCTCAGGATCTTCTCCAGGACTTTTTCATTGCTACAGAGTTCCAGCGAATTATCCTCCTTCACTTCTATTATGGCTCAATCTGGAGCCTGCCCTGCACCCTGTTAGGTATTACGTAGGTCTTTCTTAGTAGGCCTAAAAGTTTTACTTAAGCGAATTTGATTTTGTCTATATCCGTTGATAGTCCACCGATATTCATCTACCCTAACAATATACTAAAAATTACAATAAAATATATTGTATTTTATGTAAAATGTATTGACTCCCCACCTTATATATCAAAATATACCACTGCTTCAAATGAAATACCTCGTAACTCAAAAAAAAAACATTTTTTTAATAGAGGTATTTGAAAATTCCATTTGAGTTTAAAAAATTGAGTATTGGTAATGCAAAGCATTCTTATTGTAATTATGGTGTTGGTATTGTTTTTAGCAACCTTTAGATAATTGTTAAAATCTTGAAATTTTTGAAATGGATAAAGCTTGGAAATGGAACACCAGATGTGTCGTTAAAAGATTTAACAAATGCAATTGCTACGGAAGCCTTAACTCTCAACTCTATGCCATGCTTCTTTTGAAGAAGCTATATACAGTCACCAACCAACATCCATTTCAACATCCATATGGTTGTTTAATTTTTTTAACCAATACTTTGAGTGGTACAGTAGAAGTATAGTATATATCGCCACTATAAAGTATTCTACCTATAAAACGAGAAAGCTATAAGCCTTAATAACGAAAAGGTATTAGTTAGAAAAAAATATTAAGTGGGTACCCTTAGTTTCTTAATAATAAAGAGCTAAGGGACCTAAACGAAGAGCCTGGTATAATAAAAGTCATCCAGCTCGAAAGACTAAGATGGTTGGGGCATGTGGAGAGGATGGACCCAACGAGAACTCCAAGAAGGATGATGCATGAGATACCAAATGAGGGCTCAAGATTAAGAGGGAGGCCCCGTCTCAGGTGGCTCGACGATGTGGAGGGTGACCTGAAGGCGATCGGGATATACCTTGCGGCGAACAGAGGCGAATGGCGGAAGAAATTAGCAGAGGCCAAGGTTCTTCAAGGACTGTAGAGCCCATCAATACATAATATATAGATACCCATATTTTATATGAACTGAAATAAACAATAAAATAAATTGAGTCCATGTGTACTTCTATGTCCATTATATTGAATTACAATACTATTATATAACAATATTAGGTCACGAATTTACAATACTTTTTTCTTCATTTTAACTAGCAATATTCAGATCTAATAATTGACTTTGTTTCTCCTTTTGAATTCAAATGTTGGTTCGTATTTTTGATTTATTTGCACTGTATGACATTGAATACAACAGTTACATTAGTGAGCGTTGTACTTCTTATTGACGCAATTAATTAGATGTAATATTTTATAATTATTTTAATAATTCTTCTTCTTTGTGGTATTCAAGAAACATTAATCCGATACAGGTATTACTAAGTGCTGTAAAATGAACTGATTCCCCAGAAATTATATATTTGATGTTACAATTTTTTATTATTAATTTTTTTATATTAAATATAATCTGTTATTATTTTAATTGGCTATTGCTAGGGAGGGAAGAGGCTCAGTGGTAGAGAGCTGAGTTGCCTTGCCGAAGGTCTCCGGTTCAAATCCCACTCGCTGGCAGACTTTTTTTTATTATTTACTCTAGTACGGTGGGATCTGGAACTCACCCTGTTTATAAAGTTGGAACGCAAAATAAGGGAGGGAATCTGGCGGCTGAGCATAATCTAGGACAAATCACCTCCCTGCACAACCGTTGTCCAACAAACAGTACAGTCCCTACCATTTACTGAACTCCAGACCTTTCACAGGTAGCGGTACAGCTTTTTTTATTTTTATTATTGCTAAATAACTAGATCTAACAACAGTCTTCGTTTTGAAGTTGTTGTTCGTTGAAGTCGTAATAAACGATCTTATATACTCTCTAGGAAGCTAGTTATGTTTGAAAAAGGAATGGGAAAAAAAAAGACAAGTATAATTTAACTACTAACATGAAACCACGAATCCTTGAAGAGGCAAACAGCTTAACCACCAAAAGGATAGCTAAAGAGGAAAAATTGTGGTTTTTAGATTTTAATCTCGTCCAGGCTGGAAGAGGCGCTTATTATCCTGATTGGTTCGGTAATGGCCGACCAAGGGTCGTAGTCTTCTATGTCTTCTTTCCAGTTCCAGATTATGGTCTTTACACCGTCGGCTTTTCCTTCATTGCTTTCTTAACAACTTCATTAACAACTCTCTTAAAACTACCGGTACTAACTACTAATTGGCGGGTCGTAGTGTCCTTATGACTGTCCTAAGGAGTGGGAAAATCTATATCTTGTGTACTCTGAGAGCTAGGTTTTCTGGCGCCCGAACAGGGAGAAAAAACGCGCTCCTCATATGACCCCTTCCTCTTAACTCTTTGTTTGTACTAAAATCACCTCTGGCTTAAAAGAAGATATTATATCTACAGTGAATAAGTAAATTATTATTTCAATATAGAAATTTTATTTTATAAACCAAAAATGGATTAAAAAAAATCCTTACCACTATTGAAGGGTTTTGGGTTCAGTATCAGGTACGGGCTATACTGTTCCTAAGACAACGGTCGTACAGGAAGGCAGTTTGGGCGAGATCTCGGTACACAAGTACAAACCACAGGGAAGCGGAATTCCAACGTTGCTTACATTAAAACTCCATTTCAAGCCAAAAACTACGAAAATGACATGTTCCGCTTCATCACCCTGGACAAAATTTGAATTTGAATATTATTCTTAATTAATTGAAAAATCCAGGCGGTTGAGCATGATCCCGAACAAATCCTCCTCGCATAACCGATGTCCTAGAAACAGTACAGTCTCTACCATGGATAGTATTTCCCCCACTTTATAGAGGCTGGGTGAGCCCCAAGAAGGTCTCCAGATCTCATAGCTCAGGCGTCATAGCTTTTAACACAATAAATAATCAATAAAATCTGTTATAGCCGATATCGAAATGAGGTTATCCCGTTCTCCAAACAATAATATGTGTCGAATAAGATTGCTCGAGTCTCGCCAATTGAAATGGTTAGGACTTGTTCTGAGAATGGAGGACTACAGGGACTCAATGAAGACAATGGACTACGTCCCTGAAGGCGGAAGACCACGAGGACGCCCTAGGATGTCCTATCTGGAATATGTCGATATGTCGTTTGTGCAGGAAAAGAGGCAAAAATCTCCGCTAGGCGAGGAACCTAGCTAGGAACAGGGAAGAGTGGCAGTCCTGGTTAATCGCTTCCTACTCTGAAAGGCACCACAAAGGTGATGCGAAAGAAGAAGAAGAATAAAATTACAAACTTGATAAATTCTTGATGATTTTCTGATCTAAGTATAAATATGTTGTTTGAAAAAATCCGAACTACTTTTCTAGTCTTTGTTCAACTTTTCAGAGTAAATGCGTTATCCGACTTCGAACTCAGGACCTACAACTCGATTACTTAGCATAGCTCTTACCCATTTACGTAAATCTATGAGTTTTTTGAAGAGGAATTATATACATTTCTAATAATAAAAATATATATGACATTGTATTTTTTATAGTATAAATATTGGAAAAGTTAATGAATTATCTGTAAACCTGTATATCATTAAACTTCAGACAGGACGCAGAGATGTACATTCATCCGAGCGTCGAAGTCACCCGATATCCAGACAACCCTTTCTCCGTCCTTCAGGCTAATCAGATGTTCCTCCAGTTGTGGTTACCATATCACGATCCTCTGCGTCTTCGTGATGTCCTCCGTCTGTAGGTGACAGCACTTCCTGGAGTTCTGCTGACGAACCCCAGTTCGTGGATGAGCAGGTCTTTTGCTGCTTAATGATCTACGGGAAGTAAAAGACGGTATCATGTCGCAATGCTACCAGATTGGAATTAGTTACATTGACGTGAATTCAAATGCTGGTTCGTGATGTTCATTAATAAGTGATTAAGTCAAATTTTCTCCAAAATTATTTAGTGTACCTTCTTAGGGGAGAGGAATCGTAATATCATCATAGTTTTTAAGTGGATATATAAGACTTTAGCTTGAAACGGATCATAGCTTTACTTGTATTACAACTCCATTCCAAGACCAAAACTAGAAGAATGGCACAATTCCGAAATGGCACAACGGCTGGCTTTACTCGAGAACATAGCTATTGGACTATGGACGAATGGAGTGCTGTACTTTTTGCAGATGAATCAAGATTTGCTCTTCGATCTTCAGAAGGGCGTGGAGAAGAAGAAATGAAAGATATGCAGCCTGTAATTTTATCCAACCTTTTCAACTTGCCAGCCGTGGAATCTCTGTGAGCTCTAGTCAACTCTTGTCCTCTTACTGGGGGAAAGCCCTTAATCCATGCTCATTTAATGTTCTGCGATCAGTACGTTCAGAAATGTGCAGACCTCGAACTTCTTCGAGCTGATGAAATGCTTGAACAATGTGTGGTTTCGTCAAATTCTTAAAGTCAAAAAAAAGGTCATCCTGTGGTTCTGTTAAACTGGTCCAGAACCGGACCTTCTATGGCGTCTCATAAAGTTTCATAGGGAATTCCGATGGCATTAGCTGCATATGTAATGGAACGTCCATCACCAATAAGTCCATAACCTCGCGCAACATCTTCAACACGAAGAGCCATTTTTAAACTTAAAATTGAAAAAATTAAAAGCCGGAAACTAAGAAATTTGCTGTAAGAAATGGCACTGAATAAACATTTTAATTCCATAGAAAGTGAACATTGGAATCCACTGTCCTTTCATTGAATTCAAGATTAAGGGTTATTATCCCCTGTATTAACATTCCTAATTGAAAAAATACATATTTATTCATTAAAAAAATAGACCAATCCAAAGCAGACATTTTTCTAGATGAAAACATCGAGTGGGTGGAATTTTTTGCAAGTGTATAATAATAATAATAATATAATTATTATAATTGCTTATTTAGGTTAACCTTAGATTAAGTTTTATTTTCAGCAGTTTTATGAAATAAGCATAACAAAAGTCGATACGACTAAATAAAAAAGAAAGTTTCTTAATTTTTTATTTTCTACGTGTTAAAATAATGTATGACTCATTTAGCATACTGAAAATTTCGAATTAAGTTTATTAAAAATACAAAAAATAACTAATATATAATCGCGAAATATGACAGTACTACAGTGTTAATGGTAAATGAGAAAAATAGTTCTACCATTTACAGTAGTCGAAGGAGTGAAATATGACAACTCAATCCATTATTCAAAAGAGCAATATAAATAATTTATATATTAACACTTTCTTTCAGTCCTAGTTAAGAATTGGTTACACTGAATCTGTCTATTATAAATATTTAAGAAATAATCTATCTATTTCTCTGTTCAAAGATATGCTATTTGAAATAAATCACAGCTTGGAATTTAAATTATACTAAAAAAATGAATAATACATTACAAGTATATAGAGAAAATGTAGACACATAAATTATTTCAATAATACATTATTTATGAATTATGTATGTAATAATATATATTTGATGCATTAAGTAATGATATTATTAAATTATAGACATCTATAATCGCTTATATTCCCACCTTATAATACATAAATGGTAAATATAAAATTATAAAAACATAAATGGTTTCCTTAAATTATTATACGAATTATTTGCTAATACATATTTAAAAATTATCGAATTGTTTTTGGTTTAATGATTAGAAGGTTACAATTTTTTTTATGTAGTAGAAACCATTATTTTTTTTAATTATGTGAGCATAAAAGATTAATTAGCCATCTAATAAAATTAAAGAGCATTTAACAATTTTTTTAGAAATATTTTAAAACAAAAGAAATTTTAAAATATCAAAAAAACAGATATTTCTTTGGTTTATTTTTATATTTGTTATTGTTAATATACATTTATTTATATAAATAGAAATTAAATTCAGATAAGAATCAAATGAACTGATTGGCTTTATTATGCTAGCCATTTTTTGTTTATATATTTTTTATTAATCGTCAATATTACATACATCAAGTTTCTTTCCTTTTAATTTTAAATTTATTTATTTTATTTTACAAATAATACAATTGTCCATTTAATTGTATAACTAGAGGTTTTTAACATTTTAGTAAAAGTACTCAAATATAACTTTTGAAATAAAAAAAAAACTATCTACTACAATCCATGAAGGGATGATCCATGTTCAGTATGTGGCAGAGACTGTACTTTTTCTATGAAAACAGTTGTACAGGGAAGTGATTTATCCTAAATCACGCTCAACCGCCAGATATTCCTTCTATTATCGGTATCCAAAGGAGGGTATATCTCCGGCTGCTAGCAGATTAAATAAATAGCGGGATTTGAACCCAGGAAGTAACGGAAACTCAGCGCTATCAGGAAATTGAAGTTCAGTTTAGCACCCTAGCGTGGGTGACCTGTGGTGTTGTGGTGAGCTTAACAACCTACTAAGCCCCAGATCGCGGGTATGCAGCCCGGCAGGTGGCCCTAGGATATATCAAAGGCAATATAAAACCTTTTGTTATGCCGTCCTTCGGAACGTACGTTAAATGGGGTTCCCGAGATTGAACAATTTCAGATATTCGTTAAAAACCCATATGCTAATTAACATGGATAAGCAAAATTTAAAACTCTTATTGTAGCATCGTCCGATCAGTCATAGCAACATAAAGTAACTTTAACAAATTAACAAGCACCCGATTGTGCCTATTAAAACATGAGTACCAACCTAGTATTGCTTTAAGATATTGAAACAATAAAAGGGCTTATAGCTTATAAGTTAAAAGAACAAAAACCCAACCAGTAATATTAAGATATTTATATTTTCGTATCTGGGATCAAAACGATGAACCAGATGAAATCACTCCCGTGTTTGAAAAATAAACTGCCAATTGATAATGTTATAAAAAAAAAAAAAACCGAAGACATATAAATAAAAAATCCTTCCTGAATTGGCTATCTTACACTTAGGAAACACAATGGAGGAGAGAAAAAAGTGGCATTGCTGTGGAAGAATGGAAGCATTTCGGGCCTATCAAAATGCAAAGCAGCCAGATAAAACGTTTTATTATGATATCAACCAAACTGCGAGTGAGAAGAAAGAAATCCCCACCATATACCTCAACATCGTTCCATTTAGAGGCGTGCTAACTACATATATTTATATATATATATATATATATATATATATATATATATATATATATATATATATGTATATATATATATATATAGAGAGAGAGAGAGAGAGAGAGAGAGAGAGAGAGGTATATGTACACTCGTATATATGGATCAGAATGATTAACACTAAAGAAGAAAGGGCGAACTAAGAGAACTAGAAAAAAGAGAGAGAAAAATACTAAGAAAAATTCTAGGGCCTGAGAAAAACAATGAAAAATATATGGATTAAAAGGAGAAAGAAGATTTGCATAAAATCACAGATACAATGAGGAAGAGACGGTAAGACTTGTATGGAACATTAAAAAAAATGAAAGAAACACGGATAGCAAAGAAGATTTTTAATCACGTTAATAAACTGAAGAAAACAATAGGATTGATAGAAGCAGTGAAGGAAAAAAAAAAAGAATAGATGTTACATTAGAAATAATATGTGGCAAGAATCGCTTCAGGCTACTGATAGAAAAAGCATCTCTGTAGAAGACAAGCCTGTCTTCGACGGAAGTCTGGACAGATGATCAGAGACGAGCGGTTAGAGAGAAAATGAAAGAAGGAAGAAAGGAAGGAACTGAACCACCATAAGTCATATTTTAATAATTACTCATAGTAATTACTTGGGGCCCCTTTAAATATTTTTTAAGGCTCAAATATCGATAACTACAATATTTCAAAAATTTAAAATTTGATATTTAATGATAAAACATATCATTAATTTGGTAAAACCATTTTCCAATCAAATTTTCTTTATTTCAAAAACCACGGAGAATAATGAAACTCCAAGTAAGAAATTTTTAAATTATGGACATTTATATAAAGAATTGGTAGAATGACAATTCTAATATTGACTTGTAAATGGTAAAAGTAATGCTTATGAAAAAAAAGGAAAAATTGAAAATGACTATGTAGTCGAAACGTTTTTTGAAATAAAGAAAATTTGACTGGAAAATGGTTTTACCAAATTAATGAAATAATTACAAATATATAGTCCAGTGACATCCACATTAAAAATGATAAAATATATTATATTCCGTGACTAATATAATAGTAGATATATTTATCACTGACTTTAATTTATATAAATTCATTATCAAATTTCATTATTTTTAATCAGAGCAAAACATAACCTTGTATTCAGAATACGTAAATTCTTTTATGTCCAACTATGGTACCTATCTACTTTATTCTGACCTATTCTTCTAAATATTAAAAAAAATCTGTGCCACTAAAACTCAAGAAGGGTCTTAGGTTCAGTACTGCTAGAGACTGCACACTTTTGTAACGATCGGTCAGGGTGATGATTTGTCCGAGATATAATTACCAGATTGTTCCCTCCAATTAAGGGTACATATTTTATAGAGGTTGGGTGTGCCCAAGGAGGGTATACAGGTCCCCGGGTCCATTCGTGGTTGTTGAAAGATTAAATAATTAACTACTACAGCCCGATTTGAACCCGGAACCTCCAGCATAGCAGCTCAGCACTTTACATCCTAACCTACCTCCCCCCTGGAAAATCATACTGAAGAAATGTATCGCTGACACGTAAATAAATGTATTCAGTGTAAATTAACCTATTTTACACGAATATATAATAGAAAATATACCATGATGTAAAAAGATGGTGGGACGTATTGAGCTAGAACCTTGAGTGTGTACGTAACACACTGGCAAGGTTTCTCTATTGTAAACTAATGTTTCTATACCAACAGCACCGAACCAGTCTTAACAAAACACACCAGCGTATATATATATATATATATATATATATATATATATATATATATATATATAGTGTATATATAATATATATATATATTTTTTTTTATTAACTAAATTAGCTTTAAAATAAAAAAACAAATTAAAAATAGCAGATTACTTTATAATTCTCTATTATTGTTACATTTTTTTAATATATTTTATTACACTTATTAATATATTATTATTATTTGATAAAATGAATAAGTAGGGAGAGATTGCTGAATTTACGTAGAATTTTTAATCACATTTTATCCAATAAGTTTATTCTTGATTGTACAAAACCGTTTAAAATATTTTAGGTAAAATTGTTTTTAAGCTGGAATATTAAATTTATATCGATCGAATCAAAAGCTAATTATTTCCAGATTGAATTGTATAAAAATGTGGATTGTTTGATTCCTTTGATCTTGATTTTTACTAATAATCAAACATTGAACAGTACAATATACAAATTATGATTTATCTGTAAAAAAACGATTTTATAAAATTTATTTATGAAATATAACAATCATCAAATATTGGACTGTTTTTAATATTTAATAATTGAAGTCTTATAAATATATAACATAGAAAATAATTGAACAAATAAAGCCATTCACGTGTTAGAGGTGCATTTTATTAAATTTATTATTTTATTATTAATTACACATACTGTCTACTGTTATGCTTTTAAACATTATAACAAGCTAAATTGGTTAATTCAAAGAAATATTTTCAATTTAGTACTAATTTTAGCATGCCACTAGGTGTTTTTCATTCGACAAAGATCGATTTTTATTTGATATGTTAAGTATAAAAAAAAAAGTATTCCCTATTGGAATAATATTATAAACATTCCAAATAATAATTATAAATAATAACATCTAAATTTCAATCACAAAAATATTTGTACCTTATTTTGATAACCATATCCGTTCACTAAGTCGAAAGCGTGGGGTTCAGGCGGACCACCGTCCCTCTGAAATCAAAATAAATTTTTGTTTTTGCCTCTATTTACTGTATCAAAAATAAATTTTAAAAATACATTCATGATTCATAAATATATGTTTCCATTATAGTTGGAGACATTAAAAATATTATCAATCCTCCCTGTTATGCACTTTATAGTATATTAAAGTATTAGTGATGTTTATGATTTCATATTCTTCTGAAAGTTATAAATGGAATATATTCATAGACGAATTTAATGGATATAAGCGGAGAAATATTTTTCGAAACGTATCTGAAATGAAATAAAAAAAAGAAAGAAACTATATTGTGATAGGGAAAAAATTGATTTCTACTTCAATTTTGACAGTTAAGCACTTCCAGATTATTTCAATGAGGATATGACCTAGCTTATACTTAAATATAAGCCACTGATGGATCCTGTGAAGCTAATCAACTTCATGGGTTCACCCAACCTCTATGAAGTGGGTACCCTTATTTCGGACAAATCACTTTCCTGCAAAACCGTTGTTCTAGAAACTGTGTAGACTCTAACATGTATTAAACCCAAAGACCTTCATGGGTTGTAGTGGTAAGGTTTTTTTTTCATATAATAGATAGATTAATTAATATGATTTTTTTAAGAAACTTCACATTAATTTCATTGAAATGGTAAATTCTTTAATTAGTAGTGTTGACTTTATATTGATTTATACTTGTTACATAATGTTTAACACTTTAACACGCCTCAGAGTAATGATCTATAAGGCAGTTATTAGGCCAGCACTCCTTTATGGGGCGCCTATGTTGGATAACATTTCGCCAACAACTTAATAATACACGAGACTCTCAGACTCCCGACGGTAACGGACTTCATCACACGGAGGCATACCAAGTCCTTTGATAGCCTCCAACACTGCACGAACCCACTGTTCAACGCAGTTACACCGACAGGCCGACCTCAGCGCTGACAAACGCAAGTACAGACACTCAACATGGACTGAGTAAACTACTAACAAACTCCAATCAGAAAGAACTAGTGAGCCCCATCACTAGATCCCCCACTCTTACCATCTAATTAATCTTTAAAAAAATCAATGTACAATCCTCTCTTAAAATGCACCTGGTGCAGTAAAAGAGATACCATGTATTTAATATTTACTAGACAAACTCTCTAAACTCTCAATTAATAAAAAAAACACTCATATACATGAACCTTACAAGTTCTACTGGCTTGTAGAGTGGAGCTTTGAATTCCTCTTGTATCCAATCCTAAATCCACCCTAAAATCCTCACTGCTCCTTGCTTTGTTAGGAATAAAATCATCCATAATGACCTTAATGTCCCATTAGTTACTGATATCAATCCTTTCATAGCAAACTTAATTCCCACTCTAACCCACTAGTCTCAAACCGCTACCTCTCTAATTCCTGACAATCTCCGAGGCGTCTGAAAAGAAGAAACTTGAGACTTTCTAAGTTGAATTTGTTATTTGAGTACTGCTGATGGATAGGTTCTCTACTTGTCTTTATCCATTTCATTATACATCATTTATAATATTTACTTCTTGTATTATTATAAATTTTAAAAAATGTGTAATAATAATCCTTCAGGGTGTCGTATCGAATTGAGTTACAATAAGTTTTAACTTTTCATCCTTTTCCCTACAGGTTATTTTTACCTTTAAAATGGAAAATAGGATGTAATTATGGTTAATGAGTAGATTTTGGTAATTATTTCATCCGGTAATGGCTTTCCAATACAGTTCTCCTTATTTAACAGAATTTTTATAACTCCACCCGGACCGTTTTCTCGCTTATGCATGATATATAAACTAATGAAAAATAAAATATTCATGTTTTTATTATTATTACCTGTACCACTACAACCCGTGAAGGGCCCTGGGGTCCAGTACGTTGTAGAGACTCGGACAACAATGTATTCATGTAAATAACTAAAATTTGTTATACAGTTTATTTAAACATAAAAGCTTCTGGATTTTATGGCCCATGACTACTTCCTTTACAAGAAGTAAGGGATACAAGCGGTCGTGCGTGAACCTGGAGACAAGACGTGGACAGGAGTCTTCAGAGCCTCAGGAGGTTATCGAAGCATGTCTAAAGGAAGCTGATTAATAATGAGAGCCACCTTTGATGAAAAGGTGCGGGCTGTAAGGGTGCGGGAAGGCGAGCGCTGATTGGTCGATAGGCGTGGCGAGGTCCGGACCACGCCCACCGCCGCGGAAAAAACTCACCCCTATCGTGTCCTGCGGCGACTCCTTTTATTTTTCGAAGGACCAAGGACACTTCTTCCTTAGGACGGAGTAAATCACCGAGTCGGGTCACATTCCCTCTCCGCTGTCCTTCTTCGGCGTCCAGCTTCTTTTTGCCGCCACGCACACATACACACGTGCGCACATATGTCTTCGCTCGTTTCAAATTAGTGATCTTCGATATCCCAGTTGTTCAACTTCCAATCTCTTAAGACTTCTTCTGTCTTGGTTTGGCCAATTTCTTATATATATTATTATTAATATATATATATATATATATATATATATATATATATATATATATATATATATGTATATCTGTGTGTGTGTGTGTGTATTTGTTTAAGCCTATTGGTTATTTCCTTCCTAATAATTTGGTCAAAACTTAGAACAATATCTGAGCTCTATAATATTTTTCTGCCATATAAACTAATATAAATCCATATTAACCCATCACTAGATCCCCCACTCCTTCCATTTAATAATGGTTCAGAAAATCATTCATACAATCCTCTCTTAAAATGCACCTGGTGCAGTAAAACACATACAATGTATCATTAGTAACATTAATATGTTATTTTTCAAATATTAATAAAAGCCAAAGGGATTAAGAAATAAAAAATAAAAAAATTCTGCCATATAACACTGCAGTTTTGTAAATTGATTAAATGCCGGATTTTTTTTGTATTCTATAGAGAGAAAAGTAAAAATTTGGCAAAGATAGTGACACAAAACACGATGATGGGTTTTGGCATACAAATTTTATTTTTCATTAACTTAAAATTTGTTATTATAAATTACAGTAACAATTTAAATAAATGGTGTGGATATTATTATTATAATAAACCTTAGCTTAATAATTATCAACGTTTTAATAAAATAAATATAAATTCTAATTTGATCTTCATGATATATTATTATGAATACTATATTTTAAGAAAAGGCATTTTTTCACTTATTATTCTAAAAATAAACCAATAATGGTGCTGAAAATAAATGAGTAAAATAACTGTTGAAAGTGCATAGATAGATATTTCATTTACTTAATGAAGGAATAATTTTGGAAACACCAATAGAAAGGAAAATGCTTCGTACAGTCTTTGAGACGTGTTTGCGAGAATAATGTTATATCAAACAGTGAAGATTGGCATTTTATTTGGTCAGTGGAAGGAAGCAAGAAACAATTTAAAATAAAATGTATTGTATAACATATGAAAATGTTTTTGATATTAATGATTTCTATGAACGGAGTTGCTCAGTGGTAGAGCACTGAGTTGCCATGTCGGAAATCCTGGTTCAAATCCCGCTGCAGGCCATGATTTTTATTTAGTCTGTTTGCACCGGGAGATGGATCATATAGGATCTAGGACCCTCCTGGGGCGCACTCAGCCTCTATAAAATATTATAAAAATAGGGTACCCAAAAAAGGGGGAAAATTCTGGCGGGTGAGCGTGACCTAGGACAAGTCACCTCCTTGCAGACCCGTTGTCAATGAAACAGTACAGTCTCTACCATGTACTAAACCCTTCATGGGTTGTAGTGGTACAGGAAAAAAAAAGTTTCTATAATTTGTTCATAAAAATTATTTAATAACATATATGTTTATTAATATGTTATAATATATGTTATAACTTAAACTAACGTCAAAATATAGATTTTTTTATTTATAGTGAGTTAAATACTGATATTTATCGCTTTTACTGACACTCCAGTTCCCCTGTAATATATCAAGGATGTCTATAGAAGGGATCATGGAGCAGGAGAGATAGAAAAAAAAATGAATTTATATAAATCGACAAAGAATAAATAATGGCCTTGGATTTGACACAGGATCGATATTTCAATGCCATCGGTATTAACCTTTTTATTTTCCTTTCTGTATTAAATTTAGGACGTAGTCATGCTTTAGTATATTACGACCTTCCATTTTTTTTATATAGAACATATAGTAACATCGATTGTAACTTTAAATAATATAAAGCACCCATAAACATATACGAGATGCATGACTCAAATAAGGTCCGTTTCCATTCAACATTCCATGATACAATTGACGGCGATAGGAAAGATGTTAATATAGAATGGGTTAAAGCACATGCAGGGGATGAGGGCAACGAAAGAGCAGACCGTTTAGCCAAAGAGGCAGCCAACAGCGAGCCCTTGCCCTTTAGCAGTAAGTTACCAATATCTTACCTCAAGAAACAGCTAACAGAAGAAACAATTAAAAAATGGAACAGTACATGGACTTCATCGACAAAATCACCCAGCCAATGTTTTCAGTTATATAAATTATTTTATAAAACCTTGCTGGGTTAAAAATACTAATTTTATTTTTTTTTTGTTTATTTTTATATTTGTAAAAAAAAATTATTTTATAACATATGATTACAAATTTAATTTTGATTTTATTCTCACAAGTAAATTAACAATTTAGTCAAACTATAAATTGTTTACTAATTTAATATCAGCTTAGTATTCAACTTATACTAAAATGTATTCTAATGTAATACTATAAACTGATCTGTAATTATTAAAATCACATGTTTAAATCACTGCTTGTTTAAGCATGGAGCATGTCCTAATTTTAATAAACCGTCCCTCCATGAGGTTACCATGGCGGAAAAAAGAGAGAAAAAAAAGGTCCGTTTCCAAATAAGACACTTTAACTATTTCCTTAGGTCTTCTTTAGGACCACTACAACTATTGGAGGGTATTATTATTATTATACTATAACTATTGGGTACATGGTACAGAATGTAATCTTTCTTGAACAACGGTTGCGCAGGGAGGTGATTTGTCCTCTCACTCAACCGCCAGATTTACCCCCTTATTTTTGCTACTCACTTTATAGAGGCTGAGTGAGCCCAAGGAGGTTCCTAGATCCCATAGAATCTATCTCCGGCCTCTAAAAGATTAAATAAAAGTAGGAGATGGATCATATGGGATCTACGACCCTCCTAGGGTTCACCCAGCCTCTATAAAATATTATAAAAAAGGGTTCCCAAAATAAGGGGGGAAAACCTGGCGGTTGAGCGTGACCTACGACAAGAACATTCCCACTGTAAAATCATATATTCATAACAAATATTTAACATTCCACTCATCGACGCAAAATCACTTAAATCCACTCGTTCTTCCGCTTTTCTACTCCTTGTTAGCTGGAATTGATAAGAAAAGATTAAAAATACATTGGCCAAGATACCTACTCAAATATTGATATTTCATTTCAAAAATTCCTCAAATGATGTTCCTGAACAAAAGCAAAGAGAAAAACACCTCGATCAAATTTGGTGGATGTGCAATTGCGCAGGTGCAAATAATAAATAAATAAAATATATATAATTTCTAAATTACTTAACTAAGTTTTAAGTTTCTTAGAGCCTTTGCAGAATTTTCTATAGTAGTTTCACTTTCTATAAATTATCGATCGGTGCCAATCTATAGCTTGATGTTACAATCGAGAACTTTTTCATCTGATGAGAGGTATAATCGATGAATCGACTTCGTACGAGGAGGAAAATAAATCTATATAGCGTGAAGAATGAAAAAAAAATTAATGGGAAGGGGGGCAGCTAAATGATGAAAATTAGAGGATAGAGAAAGAAGGCTCAGGTATCAGCTTTCTACGACGGCCCATTCACTGCAGGAGAGGACCGAAAAAAAGAAGGAGGAACATGAATGGAACTGAAAGAAAGGACAAATGGAGGCGGATAGTAATTACCGTAAGAGCCCCGAAGAAGAGGACATCAACGGCTAATGCCTCTTCGCCGAACTGGACACTTTTTTGGAAGTAGAGGGTCGCAAATGAAGGGACATCAGGAAGCTAATGCCCCTGCCTGCTTGATCTAGTTTTGATTCCTCTCCTCGACAGTCCTTCTGTTCTTTACCAACCACTGCCACTTGTATTGCTATCTCGGGGGGGGGGGTCGACATCTGGGGCCTGTGCTTTCATATGTGCTCCATGCGCCAGCACATTCCCTGATAGCGTCCCATTTATTGCCGCCTGCAAAAAGCGCGCCAATGTGATCCTTTTTTGCCTCATATCGTTCCCACGTTATGGAGAAATTCATGCATATGAGCGACCGCATTAGTATTTTTTTTCTTTAAGAATGCATTTTTAAATATTTTATGTTATTTTGTTTGTTACTTTTAATTTTTGTTTACATTGTTAATTATGAAGATTATTAAATTAAGATGCCGTATCACTTTCTGTATTCATTTTAAGAGCTTCGCAATCTTTTTCTAACAGGCGTGAATCTAAAGTGGGATTCGGAGATCCTACTTGGGCTTATCCAACTTCTAAAAAGTGAGGACTAAGGCTGGAAAACCTTACAGCTGAGTGTGATTTCGGCCATACCAACTTTTTTCTATAACCTTCAACCACTACTTGTAATGTAGTAGAGACCGTACTACATTATAAAACCAAAAATCTTGGGTAGTTGTGATCCATTTTTTTCTTTTTTATTACATACTAGTAATTGTACTGTTTATTTTCTTTCAAAACTTTAAATCAATGTAGAAAATCATATACATATAATATCATTAGATAATAATCTTCGTGATCAATATTATAAACACAAGTAATCGTTTTGAATAATTCTCCCATTTATTTTTCCCAACAGCCGTGAATCTTATGTGAATCTGGAGATCCAACTTGTGCTCATCCAAAATCTATAAAGGGAGTAAGTACCCTGATTTGGTAGAAAAGCCTTACAGTTGAGTGTGATTTCGGCACTATCATCTTCAACTTTATAGAACCCTCGGGCAGTAGTTGCTCAGTTATTTTTTTTTTGTCTGTTTATGGTAGTTATTATTAACTGCTTTTAAGCCAACGGTTGAGCAGGGAGGTGATTTATCTTAGATCAACTTCAACCTCTAGATTTTCCATCAATTATGAGTACCCATCTTATAGAAGCTGGGTGAGTGCCAAAAAGAACCGCAGATCTCCCAGGGTTCCATCTTCGGCAGATTTTCAGATTCGGAGTTATTTCAGGTTTTGGCATATACCTCCTAATCAGTGCGTTTTTTTAATAAAAAAACGTGAGTATCCATTTTTGAAGTAGATTAAATTTTCTATAACTTGAGCCCAACCGCAACTCTGCAGCTCTAATAGAATCTGAGTTACGTCCCTCTTGAGGAGTGGAAATGACCAATTTTCTCAGTCAGCGTAGCTCAGAATCTGTTACACCTACAGGCCTTCGGTTGTGCTTAAATTAAAGCTAATTATATTTACAACCTTGACTTTCATTATAGAATCACTCCTTCGGCCGGTGTTCCTTAAGAAAGTTGGCCAAAACTTAAAATTTGGACTTTTTTGAAAAAAAAAAAAAAAAGAGCAGTTTTCAAAGGGACCTAACTCAGAATATTAGACCTACAGAACTGTGGTTGAATTCAAATTTTAGCAAATTTAATCTATTTTAAAATGGTTACCCATTGTTTTTTTTTAAAAAATGCACCGATTATGAGTTACAGGCTAAAACCTGAACCTCGAAAGTTTCGAGGTTTTTTGGCCACCAAAAGTTTTCCTATCCGTTTTTTCGGTAGCAAACTTGGATTTTCACTAGTCAGACATGCCCTTACAACATATCAAAAATGCAGCTCTCTTCAATTTATTGCGACCTTCAAGTGCCTGGCCGCTGGCCTATTATATCCACCTAGGATCAGGTTTTCTATAGTAGGTTTTTAAATTGATCACAGCTGGATTTGAATCGGATATCCTCAGCACAGTAATTCGGCCTCACCGAGCTTCTATAAACTGGGTCCCTTAATCGGGGGAAAACCTAGTTGAGCGTAATTTGGGACGGCGATTTGCCTTAAATTACGCTCAACCGCCAGGTTAACTTCACAACCATTCTCTTAGACAGTCTCTACCACCTACTGAATAACAAACTAAATGGCCATGGAGTTCGATATCACAGTCATTGTAGTGCGATCAATGGGTTCTTTCTTGTCACATTTAATTTTTTTTTTTGTTATTCGATTATGATTAGGTTATGCCCTTCATTTTGAATCGTGAATGAAAACATGGTGAGGAGAAAAAACATTAATTCCAGAAGTGCTTCGAAGAAGGGAGTAGAGGAGGGGAGGTGGCTAAACTGTACAATTCTTCTTCAACAGGAAGAAGGAGTTTTGATGGTACTCCTCCACATCCTGAATGATATTTTTTTCATCAGGACATCATCATTATCTCTCTACCTCTAGGCTAATTGTCCTCGGCTACTAATGGCCGCCGAGGGTAACGGAAGAAGGAGGTTCAGGGGGCGCTCAACTTGAAGAAGAAGAAGCTGGATGAATGGATAATATGGTGTATTACTATCGAGGAAGAGGATAATATGGTGAATTACGATCATGGAAAAAAACGAATGAATCCTTGAAAGAAAGCTTTCTAATCATGAAAACAAGTAATAAACTTTATTTGTGATAATTGTTTTCATTCAATTAGAGATAACATTACACAATATTTCCTCTTTTTTTATACTTTATGTTTTATACTGCTGTGAAATATATCTTTGATGAGCAGAAGCATCCTACTAATATTATAATTGCGAAAGTTTGAATGTTTATCTCTCTTTCACGCAAAAACTACTGAACGGATTTGGATGAAACTTTACAGTAATCTAGGTTATACATCAGAATAACACATAGGCTACACCAAGGGCAGATTTAGGGGGGGGAGCAGAGGGGCACGTGCTCCCCGGACTGTTTTTTAGGTACTGTGTAGAATCCATTATAGTACACAATGAAAGGCAAATCACATGATAATAATTGTTAAAATAACGGAAAGAACATGAGTGAAACTATTGTTTTGATATCCTACTAATATTATAAATGTGAAAGGATGTTACTCATTCACGCAAAAACTACTGAAAGAATTTGGATGAAAATTTACAGTAATATAGGTTATAGTCATAATAACGCGTAGGCTACAGCAAGGGCGGATTTAGGCAAATCAGGAACTTAGCATCTTGAAATGTGCAGATAGGTTCTTTGTATAATTTAAGAAAGAATTTTTTTTTTTTTTTTAACTATAAGTTACTCGTAGATTCAAAATTTCAGATGTCTATGATGTAGAACTATCCAAATTTCTTTCTTATAATTTAAGAAAGAAATTTGGATAGTTCTACATCATAGACATCTGAAATTTTGAATCTACGAGTAACTTATAGTTAAAAAAAAATTAAATTATTTCGATTATTATAGACCAAATTCCACGCGAGCGAATAAATAAAGAGTTAATAAATTTGTGACAGAAAAATATTCCCCAACTTTAACTTTGTTTTTATTTCCTCTCGAATCATATTTATATTTTATTATGGTTTGTATTTTAACTACCTATATGTATGATGTATACATTATGTCACAGAAGACAAGAATCAGACTAATAGAAATACGACTTTTTTTTTTAGCGAAACCATGGAGGCTCGTCACTCAAACCCAAATACGCCATTTCACTCTGAAGGCAATCCTCCCACCGTCGGCTTGGTCTAACCCTCGGACGTTTGCCGGCTCTACCACATACTGAACCCAAGATCCTTCAGGGGTTGTAGTGGTACGGGTATTTTATTTATTATATAATAATTTTGTTGAGAAATTTGACTATTTTTTTATATAATATACAGGGCATAAGTGCATAAAGAAGTACATGTCGTACTTTAATAACCAATTCTCAGAATTGATTGCGATTTCCTTAATTAATTCCATACGAAGTGCGATTCCTCACGAGATTTTACGACGGGTCTTAAATGCTTAATACTTAATGGACCAAGCTCCGACATCCTTCACACTAACGAAGCTTCGCTGACTAAATACGCGGCTGCTAACAAACCAAGGAAGGCGATGAATAAGAAAAAAACCCATAAAAAGCAAAACAAAAAACAAACAAAAACATACCGACATCTGTTCAGCAGCGTTGGAAAAAAATAAGACTTAGAGGTGTCCCTTATGACATAACTCGCGAGAGATATATCTCGATCTAGATGAGACTGCTTTATGATACTCTCTTCATCGCCAACTATAAACGGATGCAAATGATCCGCTACTACTCTCTAGACTCCTATAGATAGACATCTCTCGGGTTCTCGGCTCTTAGAGATATAATCTTACAATGGTTCCCTAGATCAGCCAGTCCAACCTACTAATTGTAATAGACTTCAACCCACCTTCCGACTCATTATACAATTTGTATATCTTCTCTTAGAGATCCGTCTCACAGAAGCGCTAAAGAAATGGCTATATATCTACTATTGTATATACGACACAGAGGGGTTGAAATACAATAGGAAAAGTAGAGAAATTATAGCGACAAAAAAGTATAGATAGAGTAGAGATCTTACCGATTGTTGTTTGGAGAAACTTTTGTGAAGACAATATATTTTTATTTAACCTCGATGTTTTGAACCTTCTAATTTTTTATAAAGAATTAAGTCTGTGTGATATTTTATAAATAAATTATAGATATTTTAAAAGAAGATTTTTGTCTATTGCCTGATTTTTTTTACTTCAAAATATTGTAATATCGATCATAATTTTAATACGTCGGATAACTCCATTCAAATTAAATAACTTTGTATAAATTAAAATAAATTTCAAAAATTGACTTTTCCACATTTTTTCAATAATTTATTCAAGCAATTTTGTCCAACATGACCCCTTATTTTTTCAAAATCTCCGTTTATTCATAAAATATTTACATACAATATATATTCACAATATACACATCAATAATTAAAATAATTAAAAATCATGATGAAAGGGTCGTCAAAGTGTCTATACCGCTATTTATTTAACTTAAAAAATCTTCCACGAAGGCATGGTAGTTCACTTACGTAAACCGGAAAATGAGATGTTCAATAAAAAAAATGTTACATACCTCAAAGATTCGAAAAAAAAATCAAAACCCTTGATAAGTAGTCTTTGAGGAACATTTACTGTAATAAATCGATATAGAGGAAATAAATAATGAAAATTGAAAGCGTTCAATAGACTGTACTGTATACAGAATAAACACTGTTATTCTTATTCGCAGGAAGATGATTTATAGGAGATAACCAGGCAAAGGCAATTTGTAGGACATAGTTATCAATTTTTTTTTTTAATTTTACGAAAATAAATGTTAAAAAGACAGAATTAAATCATTTCAAGTTAAAAACTATTCAAAATACAATTAAACTCTACACACAAACTTCTGATAACATTGCGCATTCACTTTCCGTTTTTTAAATACATCATCTGCAAAACCTGACCCCTTATTATGGAATACTTCTTATCATTTAAGTCCGAATCTGTACCTAAAGTTTTGGGAGCGAAAATAGCCAGTCTAAACCAGAGAATAATATGAAAAAAACAAGCTTTGATAGGCCCTTTGGGTTTTACTGGACTCTCTAGTACCTAATCCTTAATTGGGGGAAAAACCTTGCAGTTGAGTGTGGTCTCGGATAAATCACCTCCTTGCACAGCTTCTAGAAAGCCTGATTTCGAATGAAAATCGGTTCCCTATAAATAATTGTGATACAAAAGCACTATAAATATTTATAAATAGTTGTTATTGATTTTTTTTTTCTTTGGATGATTACGGTAATTTCTTTAACTGGAAATTAGTTAAGAAATTGATGAAATTGATGAATTTATAAATTTTCAAGCAAGGGGAATAGAGACATACATTGAAGGTTTCGCTAGATTTTCAAGACGAAGTAAATAGGGAAATAATTTTTACAATAACGTAAGGGGAAATTATGTTAGAGGAAACTTATCAAAGAAGAAAATGTTATGACAAAGCAGACAGTTTTACAGGGGAAAAAAGTGTTTGACAAAATGCACACTCTTTCATGTCCCTCCGATCAAGTTAATCATCCTAGGGAAAGTATATGCAAAAACTGGCCATGTCTGCTAGTGCAGCCTTCTTTTAGTAATATCATATTACATATTATAACCTCACCTCAAAGTATAATTACGAATTTTCCCGAAAATTACATTTAATTTTAAAATTTAGCAAAGATAAAACAAGTGAAAAAGTAGGGTATGCCCATGCCTAAAGTGTAAACCATGATCTTGTTCTTACATAATTACATAATCATAACAAGAAGCCTCGAGGTTCAGATTTAGAAGTTTTATGGTGAATAATAGTCGTTTACACTATACTTTGATATAATAAAACTTGTAAATCTCTAACATAACACTTAGATGGTCTTAGGTACAGTACGTGGTAGAGACTAACTGTATCAAAGACAAGGTTTGTACAGGGAGGTGATTTGTCCGAAGTCACGCTCAACCGCCTGGCTCCCCCCACTGGATGGATCTGCCCTATGCCACTTGCCATAGGATCCATATGTGGCTGTTAAGTAATTTAAATAATTTATCGTTCACAGCCGGATTTGAAGCCGGTATCTTCAGCTGAGCAACTCAGTAATTTACACACCTTATCATACTATATTGATACCTTATCATACTATAAATGAATTAATTTCCGTATACCATTACTATGGTAGTAGTAAAATAGGATTCTAGTATTAGTACTAAGCTTAGCCTAAGTTTTAGTATTTAGATCTTCTTTTAATAGTATTTTCAGATTTATGTGGGGCCACCTTATAGTACATAATTAAAGGCAAATCAGGAACTTAGCATCTTGAAATTTGTAGATAGGTTCTTTGTATAGTTTAAGAAAGAAATTTGGATAATTCCACCCCAAAGGTTTCCCCTTTAACATAATAGGGGTTCAAAGGTTGTATGGAATCCGTCAGTTTTGAGATTAGAAATCTGAAATTTAGGGTGTACGAGTAACTTATATTTAAAAAAAATAATTAAATTATTTATTTAAAATGATCTTTCACGAAACTTTATGTGGCAGACCAAATTCTACGCGAGCGAAGCCGGGGGGCATGAGCTAGTGTAAAATAAATTGCTAAATGTAATACTTAACAATTCATATACATTTTTTGACAAAACATTTTTAAGATAATTTAATATGTTCATGTACTTTTAATAAATGTAAATAAGTACATTTTCATACTGTAGCAAAATATGTTAGTAAGTAGTAAGTGTTTTAGTATTAGATTTGGATGTTTGATATGTTAGATTTAATTTCAATAGTGGTGTAGAATTTCCATAGTGGTGTGGAAAGATTCAAATGTGCAGAATTTTCATAAAACAGTATTTACAGGGCATTTCATTGGTTCATAGTTCATTCATTCACAGTATTTCATTGGTTTTTAGAAGTATATATTGCAAATTTTCTCACTATATAATCAAACGATTAACAAACAAAAAACAATCAGTTGAACAAATTGCTCACGATGAAAAAGAAGAACTTGGAAGCATTTTAATACAGAGTAGAAAAGTAAAGAATGATTTAAAAAGTAGGGCGCTTTCAGGGCAATGGGAACACTCCTAAAACTGAATATTATCCAACATGTCAGAAATTCCTGATGGAAAAAATTATTGAAGTCAGCTTACATGAAAGGTTAAGTTCAGCTCGAAGTGAATATTATCGACTTCGACTGTAAAACTTGAACGTGTATTTCAGTCCCAAATTTATACGTTTATTGGATTGGTACGAAGTAAAGATTAGATCCTATCATTGACAGACGGACAGTAAGAAAGAGGATGCAGGTGATTTCAAATAAGATTCAAATGTCGACGAAGGTGGTTTGTAGAGTGAAAAAGAAGCATTTTGAAAGAAAACAGATCTGTGTCCATTTGTCGAATGAATTTTACATGCGTTGGAATATATTAGCGCGTCATTGTGACGAATGATTTCATTGTTAGTGACAGCGCCCTCTGGGGGCCCTACAACTGGGACAATTGTCGTCCCTACTGCCTCTTTTTCTTATGTTATCAACTGTATACGTTTTGTCAAGGCGGCCACTTTTCCCGCCCTGGATAATTGAGTCTTAAGTCCGATTTACGCAAGTCGCTTCAAACTGTTTTAATTATTGTATTCTTAAGATTAGTTAACAATTTAAGCTTTTATCCATAAATAAAGTGAAAATTTTTCAACATGTCGGAAATTTAGGAGCATTTTTTGTTTTTCATGGGTAGCGTAAAATAAAGTACCTAGCTAAAGCTTCCTTATATAAGCATGATGAAAATTCAAGTTTTTCACCTGATTAATTCAATAGTGAAAACGCCATAATAGAAAAAGCAGTATAAAACAGCAATAAAACTAACACTGGAAATACTATTAGATGAAAATTCTGTACATTTGAATCTTTCCACATCTATATGGAAATTGTATAGCAACAAACCAATGTGCTAATATATAAACCAAACTTAGTACTAAAGCAGTTTTTTACTATTTCATGAACATATTGTGCTACATATGGAAATAGTTGACTGGATATATTAGAAGAGTCTAAAATGGTCAAGGTGCATTCATTAAATTACACAAAATAAGTTAGATTTATATTATTTTTACCTAGGCCATAATCAGGGCTGAGAACAAAACAGAAACAGAAAAACTATATAAGCAATGTAGTACTATAGAAGATATAACAGTTATTTAAATAGAAATGATTGGAATGAGATGAAGGAGTAAATAGTAAAAGATAAATTATGAACTAATTGATGAAAAATAAAAATACAGGAAACGAATCTAGATGATAATAAAAACATAGTAAATTTACAAGAGAAATGATTTTATTACAAAATATAAATGATTACCATGTTATTGATAAAAGACAAAAAGATTTTGATATGATACTATCAACAAAAATTTGATGCTGCAGGGTGTCCCATTTCAAGTGGATCAAACGTTTTTAACTTTTAAACGAAACAAAATTCAGAAAAACGATTCAGGTAAAATGTGTAGTTATTCAGGCCTAGTTTGAAGAAATAAAAAAACATTTTTTTGGTTTTTCACTTTAAATGGTCAATATCGACCTTCAAAAAAAGTAGTTTCCTCTTGAACCCCATTTATTTTTTTTTTTCTGAAATGTACAATACAAAACATGGAAAAATGTATGTAACATTTTTTTCTATCCTTCATAGGTCAAGTAGAAGAAGTATCTGAAGCTCACTACTTAAGTATGCTGTCTTCACAGAAGGTTTTTAAATGTCCAGACATTTTCTGAAAGTTTCAAAATACCTTGATTAGTAAGTTATTTCGACTAAAAACTCTTAAATAAAATAACTTAATGCTACATTACGTTTCCTCGTAAAGGAGGTACTTATACAAAATAGTCAACTTTGAATGCTTTCTCTACTTAAACTCTGAAAGATAGAAAAAAATGTTACATACATTTTTCCATGTTTTGGATTGTACATTTCAGAAAAATAAAAATAAATGGGTGTCAAGAGGAAACAACATTTTTTGAAGGTCGATATTGACCATTTAAAGTGAAAAACCAAAAAATGTTTTTTTTATTTCTTCAAGCTAGCCCTGAATAACTACAACTTTTACCTGAATCGTTTTTCTGAATTTTGTTTCGTCTAAAAGTTAAAAACGTTTGATCCACTATAAATGGGACATCCTGTATATCAAATTAAGCATTAATTTTTAGGATCGTTTGTGGAGAAAGAAGGTTAAAGATAATGAAGGAGGCGAAACAATGTTAACTTATTTTTAAATAAAATATTAGCCAGATGTTAACCCGTGATCTTCAGTATATAAACTCAGCGCTCTATCACTCACTACTCCGCTCCCAAAATTAAATATACAATTTTATTTTTTTTATTTGATTTTCTTTAATGTCGCTTCGACTGCTCAGGACATTAGCGACGACTGCTCTTCTCAGATTTCTTGAATGCTTCTTGCATTCAAATTGATGCTTCACCTTACTTTCTATATTATCACATCTTGGGCATGTTAATATAACAATATTAAAAAATAATAAATCGCTTATTGTCTAGTTATAAGGTCATAACAATCATCAGCATCCATAAAATCGAACAATTATTAAAACGATATGTTATCAATTATCAATTATCAGTGCGATATGTTAGAAAACAATTAACAATTTAATACCGTAGTGTAATATAGTGGCTTTTGTTGACTTTTGTACAAGTACTTTGACTAGATCCTTGGATGACCTGTTGGAACACGTGCCAAATATAATATCCTGTAAGGTTGCTTTAAGGTCGCTGAAAGAGAAGACTGGAAGGACCACAGCCACAGAGGACTACCGAAGACCATGTATAATGCATATCTCATCTCTTTGATTCCCTCCGTCTTCTTCATTCTACATTCCGCTTCTTCTTCTTTTCTTCTTTGCCTTTCCAAATAGCCGGGTCTTTTAGCCAATCACCTTGTAGCCTTTGTCCCAATACTGCCGCGTCCAATTCCATCTCCAATAGCCCGCTCCTGGTGGGATCGATAGTTTTCTTAAAAAAATCGAAAAAGTAGTTCGATATATCCTAGATGTTACGATATTTAAGGCGTTAAGGATCAAAAGCTCAATAAAAGATAAAAAATAAATCAAATTGATGCTGAATAAGAAACTGGTGAAATCGTTTTTACGGACAACAGAGCATAACAGCCACAACTAGCTTCGAAGTATTATTTACGCTGTTTAGTACGTCAATTAATATCAAACAAGCAGATAATAAATAAATAATATAAGTATATATATATATATATATATATATATATATATATATATATATATATATACCTTGCATAAATGTTAATACCGTGTAAAAATTCCAACGAAAAGCCCTTAAGTCTCCAAACTAAAACAGAAATTGAAATTATCTGCCCAATATTTCGCCCATTCAGGCATATATATATATATATATATATATATATATATATATATATATATATATATATATATACACATGCCTGAATGGGCGAAATATTGGGCAGATAATTTCAATTTCTGTTTTAGTTTGGAGACTTAAGGGCTTTTCGTTGGAATTTTTACACGGTATTAACATTTATGTAAGGTCTCTTTTTACTTTTCAATATTAATATATTTTGCGGAATAGCCAAGGGTCCACTGGATTCTTGATAATGTTCTCTTTTTTTCTTGCATTTTTCATATGGTCTTTTGCCTATTGTTTTGGTGTTGTTAACTATTATTTATTTTTTCCTGTTGTGCTTTATGAAATTTGGTGAGTGGATGTTGAATTTTCAAATTCTGAAGTATGTATCAGCTGTTTTTATCTAACCTTATCCAGCCAGATCGAGTAACCTTCCTTATGATTCATTAGTTGCATTTGAGCCTTGGAGGTGGTGGGATGTTTCTTTGGTGCATTATTCACGTTTTGTTTTGCTGTTATTCTCTCTCTACCCTGACGATGCCTGAATGGGCGAAATATTGTACAGATAATTTCAACTTCTGTTTTAGTTTAGAGACTTAAGGGCTTTTCGTTGGAATTTTTCCACGGTCTTAATATAGGTTTTTTTTTTTTGCTTAAATATAAAAAGGACAAAAAGATTCATAATTTAGTAAAATGTTTAAATTATAACTGTTCAATCATATCCAAATTTAGATATAGAAAAAAATAAATAAATGAGATAAAAATGGAGAATTTCCTACAAAAGACCAATAGATCTCTCTAAAGATCCATCGCCATATTTATCAAACTGACTAATTAATTGGCCGTTGGGAAGATGAAGGATTACAAATGGTGGAAAAGAAGTGTAATTATGAGATAGTAGATTGGCGAGGCAAAAAGCGAGGATTGTCCTGTTCTGCTGCTAATTAGCGAATAGCAGGATGTTTTTAGCCACCGCCTCCTCTCTTGTGTTGGGGCACATTAATTCGATTCAGGTAGCAGTCGGATCTGTCTTCTCCCCATCCACCCTCGCCACTTCTTAAGTATAATCTTCTCTCTTTATTTATAATCATCTTGTAAAATCCTCTTCTCAAAAGGAATCATATCCACGACAAAGCAAATAATAATCCTACTATCATTATAAATGCGAAAGTTTGTATGTTTGTCTCTCTTCCACGCAAATACTACTGAACGGATTTGGATGAAACTTAACAGTAATATAGGCTATACATCATAATAACACAAAGGCATATGGAATCCTCCAGTTTTGAAGTTAAGACATCTGGAATTTTGGATGTACGAGTAACTTATATTTAAAAAAAAGTTAAATTATTGATTTAAAATGATCTGTCACGAAAATTTGTGTGGAGACCAAATTCCACGCGAGCAAAAGCTAGTCTCTACATATATATATGTATACATAACTGCTATAATGTTATCTGGTGGTTAATGATAACTTTAATTGAGGTCAATTTTACATTGATATTTATGCTTTTTTTTTGTATAAACACTTTATGGAAATATGTATTACAATCTGCCACTTTTAGACAATAAGTAATAGCGCTAAATAGCTTTATATTAATTATACAATCGTTCAATACAAAAGAAAAAAATATAAAAATAATAATAAAATAAAAAATAAAGTAATAATAAATAAATAAATAAAATAAAAAGTATACATGCCGGTAATAAAAAACAAATAAATACTTGCGAAGATGATAATAAAAATAAAATAATTGCTTACATTCATACCATAATTACAATATTTACAATTTGTCTGGAGTCCCCGAACTAAGCTTCTTCTCCAGGATGAGGGCAAAGGAGGAGTTCGGGATGCCCCTGCGCCCTTTCATAGCCGCGTCACTGGCTTAAACGCCAATGACTGATTAAGTTAAAAAAAAAAAGACTTTACAATTACAACCAATGCAGGGTTCAGTGCATGGTAGAGACTATACTGTTGTGTAGGTAGATGGTTTTTTCCGAGATGCTCAACCTCCAGATACCCACGTTACAGAGATTGGGTAATCCTTAGGAAGGTATATAAATTAAATCAACCAAATTTATATCGGTTGCATAATATTACTTTTTTTATGTTAAAAAATGTTTAATTTTGATTTTTTTAAATATTCTTTTAGAATAAATACCTTGTTGACAATTCGGTAGATTTTTATTATTATTAGCTTCTAATTTGCGTAGTAATTCGTTTTAATTTGGCAATTATGATGCTGTAAGTGGTGAATATTGAACAAAAGTTGGAAACTTATCTTGGGGTAATGCTTCTTAATTGTATTGTTTTTATGTAAATTCTATTGCATATGAATTGTTTGTAGCTTTGAATAGTCCATTTTTTAGCACTATAAATAAATAAAGTAGTAGAGCGATCTAGCGGAGGGTGGTCGAACTGAAAGCAAGTTCAGCAAAAACAACACTGTCTATAGTTGAATGTTTCTCATTGTATTGTTTGCATATGTATTGTATGGTATATGAATAATATTTTACATTACATAGTCCAGTTTGTAGCACTATTAATAAATAAAGCTAAAGAATACAGTTAGTTTAAGCTTGTAATGTTAAGGGGTGAGTTTGGTTAGTAGAGCGATCTAGCGGAGGGTGGTTGAACTGACAAGGGGTTGCTTCGTCCGCTAGGGGTTGTTGCAAGCTCTTCCTTAAGACCTAGCCTTGGATCTTAAATCATTTTTAACAGATAACAATTTTTTAAATAATAAATACATGTCAGTCAATCTAACCAATAAAAACAATATATTTATCAATCTTCATTCCTACAAAAATTATTTGGTAACTTAATTCTAGTATAAACATTGCAAAAAAAAAAAGAGAGAAAAATGAAAACATTCTTAGATGTATTTATTTTTATGGATAGCATTCTAATAAACAATAAAATGATTAAAGATCGTGAATTTATTGACGAAAACGTTATAAAATAAAATTTTAGTTAAATAGTGATATTTTTTAATTTATTATCCTGCATTTAAGGTAGTTTAATACTGATAAAATTAATTAAAACATAATTAAAAATAATAACAGTGTAATGATCGTTATTTCCTGTTTAAAAAAAAATCGTTTATCATTTTCGAAACTACTGGCAATTTTTTTACTAGGTCTTAATTTTTATTAAGACAAGCACTGAATTTTTTTTTGTCTAAATTCAATCAGAAAAATAATGTAGAAAACATAATATGTATATATATATATATATATATATATATATATATATATATATATATATATATGTGTGTATGTATATATAAGTATATTTATATCATTATTTATATATATTTATATCTTTGACGCTTCACTCATCCAGTTAGATAAAAACAAATTATCTTAGTTGATATTGTTCATATTTTTGTTTCATTTTTTGCTTTCTTAGTTTCTACTTGACATTATAATTTGCATACGTATGTAATTATCTATAGTTTCTCTCTATTTAATTATTGCAATCTTATTTCTGTTATTTTTTATTTCTTTTACTCTGATTTTTTATAAAATGTTTATCACTGGAGGTAATTTTTTTTTTCATCAATTCTTTCTCATTTGTTAATTTAATGGTAGTAATTAATTAAATGTAATCCCATTATACTCTAAGACATAATAATACCCTGGATACAAACCTGTATTGTTATTCTAAAGGGACTTATACCAGAATAAATAAAGACTTTATTATTATTAACTTCATTCACAAATTAACTGTAATAATGCAACCATTGATTGTTTTTGGTACTTAATCCTATTAGCCCCTTTTATTGAACCACGATATTATACAAGAAATTGAAGATGGGCTACCCTAAAAAACCTATTGTGATTAGCGATTTGCCAATTTTCACTAACACCTATAATTTAACAGATCGAACGCGATAAACGAATTAACGAAAAATAGTCCTCGGTCCTTTGCTAGGCAACGCCGATAAATTTTACATTACGAAAAACTAGTTTATAATAGAGAGGCGTAGATAGCCAGCTTGCGGTCAATAAAAGTTTTAGGCTATCGTCAGGGTAGATTGGTGTATAGTCTAAAGGAAAATATTTATGAATAAAAAAAAATTCCCAAGCTTGATTTATTTACCGGAAACTATATAAAATCGATTAACTGTTTGTCAGAAAAGGCGATCGTGAAAATTATATAAGAAGTTTAGCTCTAAACAGAAAGCGCTAAAGCTGGCTTAGGAGAGAGAAGAAGAAAAAAGACGAGAAGAAAGATGGTTGGGGGGAAACGGGAGCTGATTGGTAGCGGGCAAGATCACCAGCGGTCCGGGAAAGGATCGGGCCGAGGTAGTCAACCTCACATCAACACCAATTAGTCAGCCCTCTGCTACCTACTATTATTGTTTATATATTTATTTATTCAGCCCTTTTATGTTAACTCTATCCCAGGGGCAGGGGTAAAAATGTAAAGCGATACCCATCTCACTCAATGTTTCAGGTATTTTATTCTTATCAAAAATATCGATATACTGATTAATGTACTATTGAAACGAAACTTACTAATATAAAAGCAACAGTTTATACAAGGGTCATCAGTTCAATATATGGTAGAGACTATATATTTTCTTGGATGACGGTTGGGCAGGGAAGTGATATGTCCAAGACAAAGTTCAACTGCCAGATTCATCCTCCACTTTATAGAGACTGGGTATGCCCCAGGAGGGTCCCAGGTCACAAAGGATCCATCGAGACCGATTAAATAAAATCTGTCATAGCCGGATTAGAACCCAGGACACTCAGCAACTCAGCTACTCCGCTCCGAAAAAAAACAAAATAATATTTATAACAATAAATCTACAATGGGATCTACAGATCATCCTGGGGCTACTCATTCTCTATATTAGTGGATAAATAATGAATCAACGATTAAAAATGACATATTTTAATACTTAGAAACCCTGTATGGTTGTAATTTACATAATGCCAGTTACTTTACAACAATAATACAACATTCCTCAAAGGTCGCTTGTGGTCTAGTGGTTAGCGTAACAAACTACTAAGCCCAAGATCACGGGTTCGTAGCCCGGCAGGTGGCCTTAGGATTTTTTAAAGGGAGTAAAAAATCCTTAGTTACGCCGTCCTTCGAAAGGGACGTTAAACGGGGGTCCCGAACCTGTACGATGTCAGGTACTCGTTTAAAATCCCTATTCTAATTAAACCTGGATAGGCAACATTTAGAGCTCCCAATGTAGTATCGTCCGATTAGCCATAGAAGCAAAAAGTGACGTTAAATGAACAAACAACATTCCTCAAATCATACAAATTTTGTAATCACCTGTTTCAATACTTCTTCATTATAACAGAAAATATTATCCCACGTTTCAGACTCGTAATGCTTAACATCATATTCGGAATTACATCAATATAAATTACAAATTTGTTGAAGCACAGCAAAAGGTCAGGAAGACTAAAGAATTCCATCGTAATGTTTCATCCGTTGAGAATGCAGCAAGAATTGAGGAAATGTTCAACAAGAGAACTTCTTCATTAAATACCTGCTTCACTTCCCTTAAACTAGGATATATATATATATATATATATATATATATATATATATATATATATATATATATATATATATAAGTTATAAGTATTATATGAGGCGTGGGTGTGCAAAATAGGTTAAATCCATATTTTATAATTTTTAATTTTCTTCATGTTGTATCACAAATTTAGCGTCCTCTATGCAATGCTACATGGTTCACCATTCAAACTATGCTAAATCCAATCTAATTTTTCTAAAAATAATTGTCTCAAATAAATAATCACCTGAACGCATATTTTTTGTGTTTTTAAAAAAATGGAAATACAAAACGTTTAACGTTCAACTCTCAAATTCCAGAATTTCCAGAAAGGCTGGATGGGCACAAGAATGGTCTGCAGATCCAACAGATTCGCTCCCCGACTGTTAACAATTAGCCACAGTGCGTTAACAGTTCTCTACTGTACAGCAACTGGTATATTAATTTTGTCAAAACCCTTGTTGCAGGAAAGGAAAGGTGTTAAATAAGAACGATAAAGTTTTCAAATGTTGCAATTTATACTTTACTTGGCCATCTTCATTAAGACGTCTAATTCTCCCAGTATGACGTCTCTGGTTACAGCCTCAGCCCAAAGATAGTGTGTATTTTTTAAAAATTGAAATATAAAATAACTTTTGTACTGAGAAGATGGATTATCGAAACTGGATAGGTCTGCTTATATACTATTTAAAGAGAGATTTTAATTTATGAATTAGCTGAATGCAAAATATCTATATTATACTGAATTTATTTCATCTTTATTATTTTTTTCTTATTATTCAATGAGATTTACAACTGTTTTATAATAATACAAGTAAATAGGATGAATGGTACATATTGGCATGAATAAAGACAAGCAGAGAAACTAGCCAGTGGTAGCACTCAAATTACAAGTTTGAAATCTTCTTTTCAGGCGCTTTGGAGGATTATCGGGAAATTGAAACAAGTGGGTTTGAGTGGGAATCAAGTTTGTTATGAAAAAAATGGTACATTGTTCGGGCCAAATCAGTAACAAATGGTTTATCTGAATATAAAAAAGAAAATACGTATCCCGGAGCTAAAGAGGTAAAACTGCTGTAGAGACATTTGGATCTGAGAGGAATGGTTGTAGATGATTAAGATAAGAGATTAAGACAGGTAGGAGAAGGTTGAGTTGTCGAAGGCTATAGTTAAAGAGATGGAGTCCTGACATCCAAATTGCTCTCTGTTAGTAGTGATTTTGTACAGGCCATTAGCAGTTCTAGTAGGTGTAGTATTAGTAATATTATGGTCCTTTCCAACGGTAACAGTCTGAGAAGTTTAGTAGCTGACCGCAGGAGCTCAACAAGCCATTTCCAAGAAGTTTGCAATACAATAAAGATTTGAGTGGTCATAAAAATATCAAAAAAAACATACAACATGGAGCATTTAGGTCATTATGAATGACTTTATTAGTAACAAAGTAAGGATCATTTCAGATCTTAAGAAGGATTTCGGATGATAATGATTGAATACGAGAGGGATTCGATGACTTAATGGAGCCCCAAGGCTCTATTCTGTAAGTCCAAATATTTCTTATAATAGCCATGTATATGAGTCCTCTGTAGTAATTGCGAGCTTAGAGCGATTGATTGCGTTTAACAACTCAATAAGACATTCCATCGAAGTTTGCAATAAAAGTATCCGGGATGGCGATCGAAATGACCAATAATAAATTTATTGTATTATTTCAAACATAGCATTAACATTAAAGGTCTTCTTCATTGCCAATTATTAACAATAATATTTTTTTTATTTATTGATGTTTACAACTGTATTACAATAATACAAGTAAATAGGCTAAGTGATACATAATGACAAGTAGAGAAACTACCCACTGGTAGTACTCAAATCACAAGTTCAACTAAGAAGGTCACGTGACCATCTTCTTAATAATATTATTTAAGGATAGAAACTGTGTTAGACGGTCTACAAAAAGTCTTTGTCAATTCTATGTGCATTATTAAATTGGTTTTTTTTAGTATTTTTGTCTTTTTAATTTTGTTTATTGTCTATTTAAATAGCATTACATCTTGGCAAACGTTTGACCTGGAATGCTCATACTAGGCTGAAACGAAAAGAAACTGCTCACCATTTCAGGCTACTACAACAATTACTAGATAAACGCTATAACCTCACAATTAACTACAAAAGACTGGTATACATGACCACAATAAGACCTATAGTACTTACGGAGTAGAGTTTGTTATTTAAGTTTGTTATTGTTAGCTTTGGGACTCCACAAAGCCATAGAATTCCTCTCGTATCGAATCCTTCGTAAAATCCTCAATGCCCCTTTATTATAATAAAGCCATCCACACTGTCCCATTTGCTGCCTATTTGGCTTGCAACCGATATCAATCGTTTCAAAACAAACATTATTCTCATTGTAACCCACTAGTTTCAAAACTACCTCTTCGATTCCCGATCATCCACCGAGGCTTCTGAAAAGAAGCTGGCCTCGTGATCACATTAGTTGAATTTGAGTGATACCGATGGGTAGTTTTTTTACTAGTCTTTATTCACGCCAATATTCATCATTCATCTATTTACTTGTGTTGTTATAAAACAGTTGTAAATTTCAAAAGATAAATAAAAAATAAATGATCTTAAAAATCTTACTCTTTGGGCAAGTAACACAATCTTAGTCCCCTTTGATATATGCCATCACCAATATTACATCCATCTACTTTAGTGATCTAAGATATATATATATATATATATATATATATATATATATATACACATTTTTCAATAATATACTTGATATAGGTACTTGTTTTTATTAGAAGTCTTTTGCTTTAAGTGTTCTTAATGATGGAGTAAACCAAGAGCAAATTTAAGAAACTTTTGCCTAGGTCTTCGCAAAAATTACTTTCTCCCGTCCGCTTTTATGTAATCTTTGCATGTAAATGCACTAGTGCATAACTTGTTCATGTAAAAAAAACTATAAGGAAGAGAATGTCCAGAGTTCGACGACTTAAGTAGCATTAATATTTAAGAAACACTTAAGGTTAGTTCGTTTTGTGAAAAAAAAATAACTGTAACGCTACCACCCATGAAGGTTGTATACATATATACATTTACATGTATATATATATATATATATATATATATATGACGTTTTCCATTATCGTCGATTTCAAAACATGGTAGGGAAGGCGTAGAAGGGTATCAAGATTATCAGAATCAATAAACATCTTATGTAAATCAATAATCTTCATAAAAAGAATTAATACAAATTAGATTAATGAGTAAATAATGAAATACTGTGAAATAAATAACAAAATACATAAAAGAAGTAAGCGTAAACCAAAAGGAAGGTATATAATATGTTCATAAAATGCTTGAAGGAAAATGAATAAAAATTGCCTATTGTATGCTAGTTGAATGTTTATTCATATAATTTAACGCCTTATTTATATTTACAAATTTTATTCCTTGATTTTAATTTAAATCAATTTATTTATTAATGATTATGAATTATACGATAAAATAAATAAAAAATTTTAAGTAAAAAATAAGGAATATAATCATCAATATCCGATATGGAGAAAAGTAAATAACGATTATATGTTGTATGTTTGCTATTGTTGGTTCATAAATATCACCTTTATTATAATTGCTAATTTCAGGAATTGAAGAAGTAGCTAGGTATGAAACTAGTGGGTTTGAGTAGGAATGGAGTTTGTCATGAAAGGTGTATATGAGCCTTTTGTAATTAATTGGGATTTTAGAACGTTTTTCTAGTAAGTGTTGAAGTAGCCTGAAACGGCGAGCTGTTTCCTTGTTGTTTCAGTCTGGTATTGTCAGGTCCTGATACTGAATTATTTGAGCATACAGCATTACTTGTCTAAAACATCGAATAATTCATTTCTTGAAATTTTGAATTATCAACTTTTGATCCTGAACGCCTCAAATAAAAATTTTGAATTATTCAGAACTATTTTATTTGAGACTAAAACTACACTCCGTAAGTCCAAATAATTTTTATAATAATCATATATATGAGCTTTTTTTTTTTTTTTTAATTATGAGCTTGGAGCTTTAGTAAGCCTGAAACGGCAAGCAGTTTCTTTTCTTTTCCGTCTAGTATGAGGGTTCCAAGCGTTTGTCGAGATGTAGTCCTAAGTACCGGACCTGTTCTACAGAAATCAGTGGGATTTTATTAAATGATACAGAAGGACAAGAAGTCATTGGTTTACGAGGGAGGGTAATGGTGATTTGCATGAATTTATTTTAATATTCCAGGTTTGACACCATTTTTTAAGTTCAGTGATATGGGATTGAAGAGTATGGAAATACGAGGGAGGTTTCTTGTCTTTTCAGTTCAGTATGAGGATTCCAAGTTAAGCTTGTCGAAAAGTAATCCCAAGTATGTTATACAATATGTTATTATATGTTCTACACGAGTCTGTAGAATTAAATAAGAAATAAAAGGTAAGATGTTGAAAACTAATAGTAGAGAGAGATCGTGGATGTGTGTGTGAGAGAATACAGCTTCCAAAGCAGCTCGGCCTGTGATGATTTATTTATATAGATGAAGGATGAGATAGATGGTGGATGGATTTACGATCCTCGAGGATGAGGATATATAATTAGCCAGATTTGAGAGACTTATCGATCTCTTCTCTTTCTTCTCTCTTTATAGGCGCATTATCCTCCGATCCGAGGCTATTTTATTGCTACCCACACGTTTTATGGCACCATAAATATAAATCTCCTGTCATAAAATGATAATCTCATCAAGACCGGGAGTCCCTTGGTTCATTAGTCCGAAAAATGTTTAATTATCTCTGCGAAAAATATAATTGTTAACGGCTCCGCGGTCGTCGGGGGATCGATTAATGGCGATATTATATACTGTTTACGAAATAAAGGAATAAATGAAATGAATAAAAAAGGAAAAAGTTATGGCTTCTGCGTTCCCGAAACGGGTACAAGGCATATATATATATATATATATATATAGTGTCGCGAAGGTTGAGCTAGGCTTGTAAAGTTGTTGGGTCATATTTGATCATATTTTATTTATTGAGATTTGTTGAGATTAAATATTTCGGTACTAGTATGTTTAAGGGCCTGCTGACATCAGCGCCCTCAGGTGTCAGTTACCTCAACTATTTGGACCTTGTCAGGTTATGCATGAATTTTAAATAGGCATTGCCTTTCATTATGATACAACAGATTTATAGGAAATTAAATAAATGAGAAACATGCAGACAAAATTAAACTAGAAATAATAAAACATTTATTACAAGGAATATTCATTAAATAACAATTTGTAACTGAAATGTGATAATTTTTTAAAATTTTAAATGTTTCTATTTTAAAGAGAAAAGATTTGCCTGGACAAAATATGATGTTATGATAAACAAAGAAAGATTTATTCCAAACAATGCTCATTAAAAAGAACAATATCTTCAAAAATTGCATCAAAAGAGTCTTTTCCCTCTAACTTCGTTATATAAAATGGACAATAGTCTCCAAAAGTAATGTACTGTTCCTCAACCACGTATTTAATCGAATACCCAAGGTCTTGTTGTATCCTTTTTTCTGGCATCTCCGTCTAATTTTATTCCCCACTTGCAGTTTCATATCATGTCCATTCCCACAACGCATTTTCTGCGGAATGACATTCCGCTCTTGAAGAAACCTAACAGCTGATTTTTCATCGTTCACCGCGCGAAAAATCTTCTTCAAATTCCAAGTCATATTTGAAGAAAATAATCAAAAACACATTCACGTTCAACTTCACATAAACAATAACAAAACAATAGAAAGGTTACTGTAACAGTAGGAGATGCTTAAAAAAAGTGATACCTGAGTGCGCTGATGTCAGCAGGCCCTTAAACATACTAGTATCAATATTTCTTAGCTGCTAGATCAATCACTAAATATGCGATGAAATGTTTGTTAACATAATAAAGCGGTAAAAAGTATAGATATCTGTACATAAATTTTCATTATTTTAATTTTTTTTTTTAAAGAGTATTCTATCATCCCTAACCTTTCCTAATTTTTGAATGAAAAAATGTGATAGTTTCATTTTCATAAATCTGGAAAGCACTTGAGTTTGCTCTTGTATATTTTCAAATTCAGCATTCGATATTGAACTACAATATGTTCATGCTCAAAGTAAAAATAATATATAATATAAGAAAATAACGTTTTAGTGCTTATACTATATTTTGTAATTTATTATACAAAGAAATAATGATCTGCCCTAACTCAAAAACATATAGAAACTATTTGTTCTGAAAAATTTCATGACATAGCTTATAAAGTATTACCAAGTTAATTTAAACCATTGACTATGTGTATACCTTATACCTTATATGTATCATATATTTCTAAATACTCGACTATTGACTTAAAGTAGCCGTTTGAAGAGCGGCTAAAAATACTGAAATACCACAGTGCCTTTTTAAGAAACAAAAAAAATTATTGAAAAAAATTTACAGCAAAAAAAAGAGACAATACCGTGTCAAGGCGGTTCTTTTTGTCAGAATTTCCAATTTAGGATCCGAAGATGTCGCAACGGAGATTATACTAAATCTCTAAATGCTAGTTGAAGAGATGTTGCAGGACGATACCAAAAAGGAATATTTTTTATAATAATAGAATTATTCATCCTTATTCGCTTTGAATAATAGATAGGTCTGTGTGTCAGGAGCAAAATGTAGATAAATCTTTTCATCGTATGAGTAATGCCATATGTAAAAAAGTCGGCCTTAAAATTTGGAAAAGGAACATTAATTACCTGTTAAAATTAATAAGCGTGATAAAATTATAAATAATTAATTGATGGAAGATTTATTGAGGGTGCAGTCAATGAAAATCTATAATATTATTCTGCAAACCGACGTGTGAGCCTTCAGGAAGACTGAAATTGGCCCTTCCTCACAATTTGTTTAAAAAATATAATAACATGGAATTTGATAGTTAATTAATGCAGAAAAGAGAGAATATATTCCATATTTAAAACGATTAAAAAATATATACATATATAAATAAATATTTGTTGGAAAGCTATAGGTATTAAAATAAATATTATCTCTAACAAATAAATAAACGTGGGTAACAGGAAGTGTCAAAAACCTACACATTTAAGTTTGTCAGTTAATAATTACTATTGTTATATTATTTAATGGAATCGATAGAAAAAAAAATGTTAAAATCTTGTATCACTATACTCTATGAAGTGTCTCGGGTTCGGTATCCGGTAGATTTTATACTGTTTCTAGGACAAGGATTGTGCAGGGAGCTGATTTTTCGATGATCACGTCCAACCGTCAAGTTATTTCCCTCAACTAAGTGTACCCAATTTATAGAGGCTGGGGGAACCCCAGGAGGGCTTCTAGATCCCACGGGGCCCTTCCGTGACTGTCAACGGAATGAATAATAATTAATAATTGAATAATAATCTGCCAAAGCCGGATTTGAACCTGGGACGTTCTACGCATTGAATTACCCGCGAACTATAAGTTTTAATAATATAATAGTGATAAAATATAATCATGGAATGTCAGGCATGAAGAAGGATATAAACCAGCATCGGTTTCCAGTTTGGAATAAGTTTAGAAAATAATTTAGAAAAAAAATTAAAAAAAGGAGATTTATAAATAACAGAACTACAGCGAACCGACATACTAAACGTAACTATGCGCAAATACAAATAGATTCATACTCTTTGTTCTCGTTTTTAAAAATAACTGCCGTAAAAATAACAAGAAACCGATAAACGATATGATATGGTCAAATGGAGATTCGAAACAAAAAAAAATATGATATGGTAATACCTTCGGGTAGAAAAAGTATTGTAACTATTTTGCTGAATAAATATATTATATTTACATATATATATATATATATATATATATATATATATATATATATATATATATATTATTAATATCATATAGATTGATATTAAAAAAGAAAAAAAGTACATCAAGGGATGAAATGTAAATCTCCGATATGTGAGCCTCTGCAGTCTCTCCTAAAGGTATACACGGCTGATATCACAAAAAAAAAAAATTTTTTCATTACCAAATCCGAAATTACCGAAGTATACATATTAATGAACAAGAGAGAAAAAAAAACTAAAATTTTTTTAAAACTGAATCGACAATATTGAACGGCTGTTTTTAATACGGCCATCTTTAAAAATAAAAAATCGGAATACAGTAAAAATCGAAAATAAATAATCGATTAATTTTCGATGGAACTAGACATAAATTAAGGGCGGAAAGCAATCTATTTCATGGCTTCAACTCAGACGTCTCTTTTTTTTTTGGCATTTCAATTCGATTTTATGCCAATTTAGCTGATTCTAAGTCAAGTCTAGCTGGTTCGGTTTTAATCCTATAAGTAAATACCTATTATTTACAAAATAAAATTCAAGTAAATCAGAGCCTAAAATAGAAAAAAAAAAAAGATACTATTTATAAATATAAAAATACCAGAAAGACAGGTATATATTTATGGCAAATAAAAAAAGGAACAAGTTCAGAATCCTAGCACTTAAGTCAATACCGGTTTCTCTATAAACTGATGTAAATAATGTTTACTAAGTTATAATTACACCATAAAAATTTCCTAAAACAGTTATTAATTTCTCTAATATTCGAAAATGGCTATAAATATAATTCCGCAGCAGGTCTAATTATAAATCACAATATTTTTTAACTATTTGGCCTTTTGTATGTGTTTCAGGGAGTGTGAAAATAAATAAGATTCATTATGAACATTTGAGTTTTATTTATACAATATAAAATCATTTATACTCTTTCAATTATTTGATAAAGTTTATCAGAATTCGTTTAAGGTATTATGTTATTTATTACAAGAAACCGGATATAGTTGGTGAAGTTTTAAAAAATGAATAAATACAAAATATTTTAATTGCATAATTTAAAAAAATCGTTTAAATTCGAAATGAAGAAGTCTTTAAAATATCCCTTGTAAGTTTCTTCACCTAATTTATCCTTTTAGACTACAAACCATATTTTTCCCAACTAACTGAAAATAATTTATTTGAACTAACTAGTATGAATTTAACTTATTGTATTGTATAGTTTGTCTTACTATTTAAGACCGGCGAATTTTTGAAACTTTATTAATATTATTTTTTTTAATATCCAATGCGAGGAAGGCAAGTTTATGGAAAATTAATTATTCCTAGAAAATTAATTTTAGATCATAATAAATAAATCTAAAAGTACAATTGCCAATATTCTTATCAAATATTTTGTTACGATTTACACACGGACACCCCCACACAATATCTAGAGCCGTGGTGAATAAATGGTTAAATCTAATTTTCTCCCAAATGAGTTCTTGTATTTAAGTAAGCGGAATCGGGTAATTTTCGTAGTGATTAAGGGGCTAAGTAAGGCATTGGCTTGAAAAGGAGTTATTGTTTATATTACAACTCCATTTCAAGCCAAAAACTACGAGAATGATACGATTCCGGTTATCTGAAAGCAGTTAACTCTCTCTGGCAAAATCCTACTTGGCCACTTATTCTCCCGGGCTGTAGATATTATAGAATAGTGTTCTGGGTAAATACATATATGCATAAACAATTCCTTTAATCTGCTAAACATCTCTTTGTGTGTTTTCATTGTCTTTTGGAGCAACCTGACTTCAATTCAGTTGCAAACATTTTTTTAACTTGAATCAGTAATAATTTCACTAGCATTGATAGTAATCTGATGGAAGCGTTCGGATAAGATTGGTGAGAACAACTGTAAGAAACGTTACTTTAGACTTAGAACAAATTATTTTTATTTGGATCCGAACTTCTGAAAATCAGACGGTCACGACTGGTTTAAATAATGGCAGTTAT
The DNA here is from genome assembly GCA_037127475.1 of Arma custos. Classification (NCBI taxonomy): domain Eukaryota; kingdom Metazoa; phylum Arthropoda; class Insecta; order Hemiptera; family Pentatomidae; genus Arma; species Arma custos. The sequence continues at coordinate 72,749,784 of CM073765.1, read as the reverse complement.
ATTTCATAACTGATACATGTTTAAGAAATTACACACTACTTTAAAATAAAATATATCACTCGTTCAAAAGAACTAAGACATAATTAAAAAATTGGCATTTTTGAATCAAGTCTTCAGTAGCTATTTTATTGCATGAAGCTTTTTAATTAAGGGATGGCATATCTGATATTCCATTTCCAACATGTTTTTTTTTTGTTTAATAACGTCATATTTTGAGTTGTGTCATGTCAGAATATGAAGCTGTGTAGGGATAATGACACAAGTTCAAATCAAACAAGTATCAAGCTTTTAAAAAATTTCTAATTGTAAAAAAATTTATGCTTTGCTTTACCTTCACCCAAATTTTTAAACTTATATGGAGCTTTCATATACTTCTATTCAAAAATTAAGTTTTTTGAGTTATGTGAAGTTAGAAATACAAGTGCGATATGTTTTAATTAGAATATAATTATTCACTTAGTTAATAGTTATACATATTATTATAACTGATATAAAATATAACTGGTATGTCTTTTCCACTTATGACCCTATTTCTACTATCACTGTGAAGTTATTCAGACTAAAGTTTTATGTATCAACAAATTTTCTTGTTTATTTGATCTTTTAGACTTATATTTCCTGTATTAACCGGCCAACAGAAGTCCTTCCTACACCACCCGGTGAACTTTCAAATTCCGCTTAGACAGTCGTGCAGTAAAACAAGCACTGACACCCGAAGGACATAGAGTTACCTTTTAGAGAGGCTCACAAAAACCTAACTATCTCCAAAATTGGATACCGCGGCCGCTAATGTTATTCGAGGCCTCCAAACGATCGGAGGCTGCGTACTTGCTTAATAAAGCATGATTCTACCCGACTCCGGGTCTGCAGAGCTCTAACTATATTTTATCAAGTAACTAATTTATCAGATGAGTAATTGTAGAATATAAAATCTTTAAGTCTCTCTAACACCATCTATTTATCTAGTTAGTTAAAGATAGAAATGAACAGTGTCAGATCCAAGTAGGGGTCATGAAGCATTTGAACAAATTGATAAAATCAAATGACTTCAAAATTTTTTTTTTGCCGCGTTGTCCTCATGGTTTTAGTCCAGTTCAGAACCTGAAGTTTCGGCAGCATAAAATATTACTTGAATAAACTATTGAAAAATGTCATGTTGAAATTACGAAGTTATCCGCTTTCGATTCTAAACGCCTCATATGTCCTTAATTTTTTAGTAACATTCATCTATAGTATTGCTTAGGATCCTGCAAGCCTAGATTGGCCGCTGGAAAAGTAACTTGTAATGAAATATAAGGCCTTAAGTAGTAGACTATTAAGATTTTATAATACAATTATATTATATTATCAATTATAATACAATTCTAAGAAATAATAACACAGGCCAACGATGAAAAAACTTTTGTACTGAAAGTACCTTATTCCTATAGTTTTTAGGATGCTGAGTCCAAATATGATATTAAAAAAGCTGTATCACCCACATTTTCTTCACATTATATGGTTAAATTGATTAAATTAAGCGATTTTTACAGAGTTGAACAGCTTTAATAGTTAAAATAAATAACTGAAAAACTACGTCTATTGGTGTGGATGAATTTGGTATCACTGCTGAAACACATTTGCTGGCCAAAAAAGTTTAATTCTTTTTTCTGTTAACAGCTGATGTTTTGTTTACTGTCAACCTAACCTCACTTTCACGTTTCCTGTACATGGGCTCAGTACAATGTCTAATCGCGGTTGTAAAAACTCTGTTGACAGTTTTTGTTATATTTGTGGTGAGTTTGTGATTAAAAAACACCAAAGAAACATTACAGACTTTGTCAAAAAGGTTTATCTATCATATTTTAGAACTAAACTTGGTGATCAGGATAAATCTTGGGCTCCACATAAGGTATGTTATGCATGTGTCGAAGATGGCCGAAAATGCCCGTAAAAGTAGAAAAAAACTTTAAATTTGCTGTTCCTATGATATGGAGGGAGCCAAGAAATCATTCTGATGTTTGCTACTTTTGCAGTGTCGATATTACTCGTCATAACTCAAAAAACAAGAAGGTAAAGAGCTACCCTAACCTTCCGACCAATAGATTTACCGGTCCCTGAACCAACAGATGATTCAAATTCTATTCCAACGGAAGTATTTTCTGACGTACAATGGGAGTTAGATGAACAAGATGATGAAGAATTCTAATATTTTACAGAAATGTAGAGCCTAAACTGTTTACTCGAATCAAGCTTCGTTCAAATCGAAACCTGTATTAGCACATTATATCATTGTTTTAAGTAGCCACTGTAAATGCAAGCCATGCTTATCATGTAACATGGTGTTTCATTAATTCCCCCGTATACCGTATAGGAGTTTATATTATATAATACAAAGCATATTGCTGGGTAAGTATGGGTGATACAAAAATACTAAGGCCACATTTAGATTCAGCACATAAAAATCTATAAAGATCAACTATTAAAATTAAAAAAGTTTTCAAAAAAAATTTTTTTTGCCTGTGTAAAACTTTTTAGTATCTTTTATCTGTAAATAATCAGCCAAATATACAATCAATTGAGCGTTACCAATGTTATTAGCTCGAATGAAACAAAATAAATTCTAGGGACTTATGTCTTGAAATTTATGAGTGTTTAATGGTTCAATAATATATAAATTTAACTGTTCGATAAATTTATCTATCTGAAGTTTTATTGTTAATCCCCCCCCAAAAAAAATTTAAAATACTCAAGAAGTACTTATTATTACTAACAATTAATTGTACAGATATTATTCATTGTTTAAAAAATATGTTTAGCAGTTTATATTTATATAGTTATATTGTATAACAGGTATATAGATGGCATAAAATAAAATGTATTTAAAACTCAAGAAGCCTACTTCAATATTTTATTAAATCCACTTTATTTCTAAGATTAAACCAAGAAGCAAAATTATTGGAATTATGTAATTAATAAGAAAAATTTATGATTCGATCTTCTACTTTAAATGGATTCGCAGTATGTTGCTGCGGATTGTATGGAGATCTAAATTGCAGCTGATCAAATAAATGTAGAAACAACTGTTTTAAATAAAAAATTTCAAATTAAATATAATAATTAATTTAAATATTATCGAAAAAGAAATATTTTTCGACCTGTGAGGTAATATTAGGTAAACACAATTGAATTGCTCTTATATAATTTATTACTTATTATTCTCCTAGTTGAAAATAAAAACAATAACGATTTTAAACTACAAGATTAAATTAAATATTAACTATTTAATTCCGAGCACGTCTATCATAAAGAATGAATGTAAGAGAAAAAAAAATATTGGAATTTATTTTTCTTTATAACAGAAAAACTATTTTAAAAATATGATTAATGATGTCTAACCCTTAACATCTATCAACAGTCAGAAGTTAAATAAATTCAAACTTATGGTATTACTATAAAAAAAATGAAGCATTTATAAAACATGAAATTCCTATTCAATTATTTTTGACTCTCTAAGCTGTACCGAATATAATAAATGCATTAAAAAATGTAATCCTATGTTTATGTTGCATTATGAAAAAGAAGTAAATTGTAGATATATATATATATAATTAAATAACTGAGTGCAAGAAGAGATGTATTGAATTAATAAATTACTTTTCACATCAGATATATTTTTATATATAGACTAAAGTATGTTATATAGTAATATAGTATTATGTTTCGATTTTATGAGGCTGATGTTAATAACTATAAACTTAAGTATTAAAAACTTTATGAAACAAATGAATTAACATAAAATAAACATACGGAAAAGGAGAGTGAATACAAGATAGAACATTTTAAACAAAGCAGTGAAGGAAAATATAAAAAAAGTAAAAAATAACAAAAAGTGATTTATTTGAAGAATGATGTAGAACACGGATCACTAATCATAGTGCGATATTTTCCTATCTTCCTGTCTTATATATGTCGTCAGATGTTTTATTACTAGATTTATTGAATTCTATTTTAATTTATAGCTATTTAATGGATGAAGTAATCGACACTGTAACAACGTTACAGATGACGGCTTGTGCTGTATAAATTGAAAAATTTTAAATTGCCAATAAAAAGTAGCGATCAGAGTTTTAAATATAAAAGTTTAATAAATTTAGCTAATTAATGATAACAATATAAAATTTATTAGAAATATTGTACGAATTTGATCGGTTTCTTATTCAGTAGGGGGAAGAAAACCATGCTGTCTATTTTGTAAAAAACTTATAAAAAAAAATCTATGTCAATAGAACAAGCATAGAACCTAGAGATTTATTTTTAATTATTAAATAATAAAATATTTCAATTTCGATTATATTTATTTATAGCAGTACGTCACTAAAAGGATAATTGTTTTAAATCATGATTTATTTCTAATAATAAATAAAGTAAATTATGCGAATTTTCATGGTAAAAAAGGTTGTCTTAAATTTTATAACACTTTAGGTATGTTTACAATTATTTTGTAATAACCGTGAAATTAACGCAATGACGTGCAATTCGAAAATTAAATTTTAAAACCAATAAAATACTTTTTTTTTATTAGATGTATTGTCACAATCGAAATAGAGACAAGATTAAAATTAATATAGCCAATAATAGTATTAAATAAAATTAAGAAGCAGATTTTTAAACATTATATCATAATTACGCTTATATATTAGTTTTATATGGCTACTTTTAAGAATAGAAGGCTCGATTTCCAAAAGATTTTTTGTGATGTTTTTAATAATATAGAAGTATTTTTTCAATAATTTAAAGTATGTTGGAATCAAATAAAAACTTACAAGGAACTCGGCATTTCAAGCATTGTCTAAAATTTAAAATCAATTCAAGAAACCCGCGGAAATTAAATTTTAAAATATTAAAAATTATTTTCAAACATAAAATTACTACAAACGTGCCCACAAAAGGATTTATCAGGAAAATTGAATAGATTTACTCAGTCTATATAGATAAAATAACTAGTGTTCTATTAATAAAAATATTAATCCGAAAAAAATTATTATTTTTATTATTGTATAAATATAATTTAATAAACGAGTGATAAAATATAATAACACTTCATTTTCCATTACACGGCTTTTAGGGAGGTTCACAGCCGAGCAAGCTTTATATTTCACTGCTACCAAACACCAACAGGTGTTGAGTAAATCTCCGTCATAATTTAGGCTAAGGGGATCTTTTCGTTGAGATTATCACGGATTTATTTTATGATTTATTATTATATTTATTAATATAAAATTTTGTTTCAATTAAAATTATTTTATTGTTCAATTATTTGTTGCTTCACTACTTGTATAATGGCACAGATTAATGTCAGGTATCTAATAAGGGTTAATAATAAATTAATAGTAAAAAGATGATTTTTAAAATTAATTCTCTAATTTTATTTTTAAATTATTTTTATTATAAACATTTCTTTATTGTATATTTTACTAACCTATAATCCTGATTTATATATCAGCATCATTTTATTGTTTGTTCAACTGTTGTTTTCCCTGTGATACTCAAGCAAACATTTCTAACTTAATTTTTAAATTATATTTATTATAAACTTTTCTTCATTGAATATTTTACTAACCTATGAACCTAAGAAGCTAATTAATAACCTAATTACCTATATAACATTATAATTTCATTTTGTGTTTTTCCCTGTTTTATTTTATATACAAGCAAACATATTTATTAAAAACTTTTCTTGATTGTATTTTTTATTATGAATTTATATCTCAGTATGGTTTTAGTATATATTTGACAATTGTTTCCTCTTATATTTAAGCGATGATAAAAGTATCAAAGAAAACAAAATAATAAATTTACAATTTTATTTGATAAAATAGAAAATAGAAAAAAACTGGTAGATCATAACAATCCAAAAAGAATGACTTAGTTACTTATTCTTTATGAATGATAGTTTTTATAAAACTTGTTTTATATTTACTACATTGTTTTATTTAATGTGTACATATAGTTTTTATTTAAATAATGTAAACAGAGATATTTTCCTTTGCTCTAATAGTAGTGTATTTTTATAATTATAATTGATATAGGACCGGATGAACTAACATATAAATAGAGACAAATCAGTATGATTTGGTTATTTATTATTTATAAGTAATTAATAAAACTTGTTTTATATGGTATTTTTTGCATTGTTTTGTTTTTTGTATAAGTACACATAATTTTTATTTTGAACACGAATCATATATTTTTAAACTGTACTTGTATATAATATTTACATAAGTAAATAATCTTTATAGAGTTAATAAATTGTTAAAATTATTGATAAACGCAATAATAATGCATGTTGTTTATTATAGGTACAATATATTTTTTACTAAATAATTATTAATCGTATTTAGATTTCTTCCATCTTATAAAATGTTTATATTATTTTTTCAACATCAATTGTATATTTTTTCTTCGGTACGGATGAATAAGTTCTTTTATTCATTATTTATTATTTTATCAAATCTGACCCGTTCTATTATTCTTTACTGAGAGGATTACATTATAGTAATTAAATATACAGATATCATTTTTTGTTAAATGAGTAAAATAATTTGGTTAAGCCGTCGTCCTGAAGAGGAACTCGTTAAAGATCCCTGTCATAATTATACCTGGATAGGCAAAATTTAAGACTCCCACTGTAGCATCATCCGATTAGCCATTGCAGCATAAAGTGATGTTAAATTATTAAATAAACAGATGAATAAAAATAAACTAAGCTAGATTGATAACTCGACAGAGAGCAGGTGAATGAGGATTGCACGAGGCGCCTAAAGAACTCCGGAGCCTTCACTAATCAGGCTCAGATAAGAAGCTGGCTCCGCGATCCGAAACAAGCGCCGGGAATTAAATAGACCGGTGTAAAGATAAGCGAGAGATGTCTTCTTAAACGATATCCCAGACGGACGGACCGAAAAAAAAAGCGGGTACTAAAGTGGGTACCTGATCCTAAGTGGTTCGGCTGACCAAGAGGCAGGTCAGATAAAGGTGTTGCTACAGGTGCTTCTATAGCGGGAGGTTGCCTCCACTTAAGTGCCGCTGATAGCACTTATCTCTCCGAACTTGAGTGCGCTATGGGAAAACTCCAGGCTCCAGTTCCAGTCGACAGGAATCGAATCGGAATATCAGAGAGTCGTTACCGATCTCGAAGATGTGCTCAGGTATAAAGGATAACTTCTTCAGGTAACAAGAGTGGTGTCTCATTCTTCAAGATCTTATATAAAATAATCTAAGTAACAGTAAATAATTTATAGTTCTCTGTAACCCCGTTCATTATTTTCTACATAATGTTCTTAATATTTATTTACATTTTTATAACAGTTACTGTGGACTTGAATGGAGGTGAGAGCATCGGGAAGATTAACATGGGTTTGTAAAGTTGTTGGGCTTAGTAACTAACGAAACACCTCAGGGGTAGACCGAGGCGTATGTGGGAGCATTACGTTAAGAGTGATTTGGTTTGGGTTGTGGTCCGTGGACGGAAATTTGTAAGAAGAGATGAATATTTATTATTTCTTATTGTAGACTTTTTTTCTAAGCTAAATTCTCAACAGCTGAATAAGTTCTTGTATTCATAACGAAAATTCATGCATTAAAAAATTAAAAATCATTATCTAAGTGCATAATAAATACTCATTAATAATAAATACTTTTCTAATCGCTTTCTTTTCCGTTCAATTTTTATAATCCATTAAATATGTTTTTATTTTACAGGGCAACGATAAGTAATTGTATTGAATTTATTTCAATAAATTCCAGCGATTAGATTATGTTTTCATTAAAATCTAAAAGGATTTTTTTCGATATCTTCTTATTTTTTTTTAAAATGATACTGTTATTGTAAAAATATTACTTATTCGGAAAAAATGAAATTGAAAGCATTCGAAAATGTAGATAATGAAAAACGATTGGAAGATAAATATTTATCAAAGGAAAGTATTATTGAAAAGGGAAAATTATTGATTGGTAATCTTCAAGATTACAATTCGATTTTATATGTTTATTGATTTAATCTTCAATTGTCTAATGAATCAATAAAAGTATAATATAAATTAATCAGAACGATTTTTTTTTTCTAAGATGATTCATAATGAATAAGTTAAACATGAGAATAATTAATCGGAAATCTTCAATACCAATCCAAAGTCTTATTTTTACAATAAATGTTTGGTTCTTCACGCTGTATTTGTTTAATTTTTTTCTATAATTGTATATTTTGCATATTCCTATAGATCAATTGTATATTTTAGAACGAATTTCTTATCAAAGATGATCAATATTAATGTAGTGAATCTTCAATTCGATATTCAAAGACCGATTTTTTTCAGTGTAACTTTTTTGGGCTCCACTTTTCAATCTTCTACAGTACTTTTTATATTTAAATAGTATTTCAAGTGTCCTATAATCTTAATTTCTTATTGACCAAATTTCTTTTTGTTCCAAAACAAGTAAAAAGAAATTATTAATTGAGGAAGGAAAGCTTGTAAATAATTAATTGGACTTGCAGGACCAATTTACTTTCATTTAAATATTTTTTGGATTTTTTCCTCCTTCAGAAAAATATAATATTGTACGGTTTTTCATGATGTAATGATAAATGTAGATTATTCTAAAAATTCCAAAAAAAAAAAAAAATTGGTTATAACATATCTACAACGAAATTAAACCCCTTCCAAGTTACAATTCGATTTTATATTATGAGTTTTTTTACTAGACCAATAAATGTAATTAATTGTTCACGTTCAAGATGAATTTATTTTTAGTATATATTTTTAGGATTTTTTTGTTTCTTAAAAGTCTTTTTTATTATTTTTTTATATTGAAAAAAAAAATGTGCCATATTTTTTATCTACGATTAAATTATACCCTTCAAGTATACATTCCTATTTTATATTTTTATATTGGCACAGTAAAAGTAAAAAAAAACTGTAAATAATTAATTGGACATTTTTTGCTATAATTTACTTTCATTGCAATTTTTTAGGCCATTTTTTTTGGCTTCATCTAACAGTATTTTTAATAATAATTGTAAAATTGTACTTTTTACAATGAATTTAAGGTATTTTCGTTAATTTTTAATATAAATAATAAATGTATTTAATTTTGAAGAATACAAAAAAAATTAATAGTAATAAATAAGTTTTGCCTTATTTCTTACCTACGCGTTCCAAAATCAAGATTTTTTTTTTAAAATAGTGAAAGTAAAAAAATGATTAACTGAAAATGTACAATTTATAAATAATTAACTGGAAATGTTCAGGACCAATTTACTTTCATTACAATTTTTTAGGACTTCTTTTTCAACAATTTTTTTTTTAATAACTGTAATATAGTAATTTTTTTATGAATTGAACTGCTCTTTTTTGTCTTTTATATAAAATTATTATTGTTTACTCTAAAAAAGAAAAATAGGAAAAAAGGAAATCAGTTATGTCGTATTTCTTACCTACGCGTTTAAAATAAACCTCTTTAAAGTCAAGGAACTTTTAATTATTGAAAATAAAATATATAAATAATTAATTGAAAATGTTCCGAACCAATTTCAATAAAAAAAAAATTGGGACTGTCTTTACAAAAAAAAAAATTAATTAAAAGTTATAATATACTTTTTTTATGAATTGAACGGCTTTTATATCATTTTTTTTTTTTGATAAAATTATAAATGTGGTTTATTATAAAAAAAAAATAGAAAAAAAAGGAAATGATAAGTTGTGGCGTATTCCTTATCTATAGAGGGGTTGGAGATGCCCCTACGACCCCAGCAGTAAGGGCGGTAGACCGCAGACCACCCCCTAGGGTGTAGAGGGCGGCCGACTTAGTAACCTAGTGTCTACTGAAAGATCTGGTACCCACCTTTGACTGTGCTGCGTAGTCTAGGGCGAGCATGCAGTCGCTGTAGCCGTTCTCTGTCTTTATGGTAGCCGGCATGCTGCTGGGCGGGCAGAACTGGCTCACGGACTCACGGTACCAAGGGTACATAGTCACAATCGCATGTCACAACTGGGTATACGTAACAAACTGAAAACACTCGCGCTTTTTGCGAACGAAAAGGTTTTTGCTTCAGCGGAGGCAAAAAGGCTGCAGCGATCGGTCGTGATGACGCGAGGACCCGGCGCCGAGTGCGGCCCAGGCGGTGGGGGAGGGGGCGATCGGCCGCGCTCGGCGCCCCTCGGCCCCCCTGCCAATCCCCTCCACCCCCGCGCCCATCCCCACCACGCCCACTCGCGGGCCACGCCCACAGCCGCTCCTCCCCCTCGGCTCGGCCTCTTAACAGTCTCTTATCAATGGAAACTGAAATTGCTCATTAAAGAATAAATATACAACAAAATATAATCATTTTAAAATATTATAAAGCAGGTAATTATTCGGTAGTTATACCACAGGTTGTCGCTTCCATGTTCCATTTTCCAAAAATACTTTCTTGTTTCTCCATTTTGCACTTCTTCACATTTTTTCAATATTTAGTTTGTGTATAAACGTCGTTTTTATACCTAATTTTATGTTGTGACAGTTAAAAAACACTTCTTTCTAGGCAATATTCCTTTTTCTTGTAAAACCACATCATTCTTTGTTTTCGGAAGATCCCACATTTGCATTATATTTTATTAATTAAAAATACAATATCACACTATATTCATAAACATAAGTTATCACGAGATTTAGAACGTAATAGAGAATGTATTAAAGAAAGCGGAATCCTGTCATTCTCTTATTTTTTTTTTACTTGAAATGGAGCTGTAAGTAATATAAGCCAATTCCTGACTTAGCCCCTTATTCACTACGAAAATAACTCGATTCTGTGTGTAAGTTCCGTAGATTATCGCTTCGAGTAGAGTCACAAAAAGTTTCAACTTTTCAGTCGTTTATTTTTTAATATTATCTCTAATATACAAGTTATCATGAGCTTTAGTATGGAAAAAAGAATGTAATGGGAAATGTGTGACCTTTGGTAATCATTTCAACAATCATAATAGCATCTATAGTTCGAAATGTAATTAGAAACTTTTATTTCATGATGAAATTGATCACCGATATCCACTCATTTCCCATAATTACATTTTCTTTTCCATAATAAAGCTCATGATAACTTGTATTTTTGGAAAATATTAATAATGAAAGGAATAAACATTAAAAACTTGTAACGCAAGCGGAACCGACCCCAATTTTTTAATGGAATAGACCCACGAAATCTTGAGAACTGTTTAAGGATAGTAAAATATTTAAGGGTGATTATTCCAGGAGGTCCTAGTCAAAAATTAATCCAAGGTTTCTAACAGAAGAATAAATGTGAATATGTAGGTTGTTGAGGAATAATAAGAAATAATGATCTTAATTTTAACATTTGTAATATTAATGCAAAAACAAATGTTTGACATTAGGTAATGAAGAGGTCATTTCAATCAACGGTAGTTAAAGGTGCAAAAGTACTCCAAGGAAAAAAAAGATAGAAAATTAGTTATCTTCTTCCTTCTATTATCCTTCATTAAACAAAATGCCATAAGAGCAAGATGTGGTCTTAAGAACAGGACCTGTTCTACAGGAATCATTGTTATTAAACCATACAAAAGGACAGGTAGTCATTGGTTTATGACAGGGTAAAGATGATCTGACAGGCTCTATGGGAATTTATTTTAATCCTCAAGTTTCGACACAATTTTCAAGGTCAGTGAAATTAGATTGAAGAGAGTGGGAATATAACTGTATTAGTTTTGTCCGATAATAGAAATGTATCATCACTATACGTGGTAAGAATAGTTGGAATGGGTTGGAATTTCAGCTGTATAAATTGTGTAGAGGATTGGGCCGAGGATACCGGCTTGAGGAACACCAGCAGATAGAGAAAAGAGATTGTTGTCCCATTGTCCAGTTTTACTCAGTTAGATAATTAGTTAAGAAAATCCTCGAAATACCCATCATCTTTATCATGATATCATTATACATATAATAATATGTTTAAAAGAGCATGATGCCATTTATAAATAATTGTACTAAATACTTATACTTCTTTAAATGCTTATAGTTCCTTTTCTTCGTATAAGCATTATTTGTATAGAAAAAAAATGGAGCAAAGAAGAAATGCTAAGACAAATTGAAGGCGCTCCAGTTTTTATACTGGCCATTGTGTTTAGTAATGGGCTTGGGTTCAGCACAAAAAGAACACATGATTGAGAAGCAGAAAAAATAAAATAAGTTTAAAATGTTTTTTTTATTCAACCAAATCATTCTATGGTTGACTACCTATGACACTTCATTGAACGTTACATATGATCTCATCTGACTATAGGCATAGGTGGGGGAATGAAGGCGAATGTCCCCAAATAAATTAATGCCATTTATTAATTTATGCTTAAATATCCCCGTGGGGTTCATCCATTCTCTACAAAGTGGGTATCCTAAATTGGGGAAAAACTTGTTAATTGGGCGTGGTCTCGAACAAATCAGCTCCCTGTACAACTACAATACAGTCTCTACCATGGACTGAATCCAAGACCATTCATGTGTTGTAGTGGTACAGGTTTTTTTTTAACACAGTACTATTATATTGCATTTGATACTTGGGTCTGTTTCGGAAAACGCATGCATATTTTTTTTTAGATATCTGTTATTTATGCTATTAAATAAAATAATCATAACAAAATATGTGCATATTTATAAATAACCTCAAAACAAAACAATAAATTGGTGGATAAAAATAAGCAATGCTTTCTAAAGTCTTAGTAAACGAACATTCTTTCTCGTACCTTCTCCTCCATATGAATTCGCACAAATATGAATCCAACATAATTCTACTCGTTCCACATTCTTTTTTGTTTCTTCGTTTGACTGAAGCCTAAAGTGATTCCACCCTCTGGGTATGAGCACCTGTGTTTAAGTCAATGAATTTTTTTGAATTGTTAACAACGTAATGTTTATACCTCATGCCTAATGCCTTCAATTATTCTCTTATAGGCCTTCCAGCAATCGGAATGTATTGTTGTCCCAGGTCGTATTGCAGCTATAATGCAAGAAGTCAGCATTTCAGCTGTTCTAGATGGGACATAATATAGGAAACACTCCCTAGTTTCCCTGCATACGCCTCCGAACACCCATTGTTCCCTCCCACGTTGTATTTCCTTTTGGAGAAGCAGGACTCATTGATTTCAACAATTTGCAAGGTCACCTGTGGTCTAGTGGTTAGCGTAACAAACTACTAAGCCCAAGATCGCGGGTTCGTAGCCCGGCAGGTGGCCCTAGGATTTTTTTAAGGGAGGAAAAATCCTTAGTTACGCCGTCCTTCGAAAGGAACGTGAAACGGGGGTCCCGAGCCTGTACGATGTCAGGTACTCGTTAGAAATCCCTATCCTAATTAAACCTGGATAGACAAAATTTAGAGCTCCCACTGCAGCATCGTCCGATTAGCCATAGCAGCATAAAGTGACGTTAAATGAACTAACTAACTCAACAATTTGCTTTATTCCCTTATAGGCCTTCCAGCAATCAAGACGGAAGCAAACTAATATTACAACCTTCTTTGTATCACAAACATAAAAGCCTTGCTATGTAGGTACATAATTTTATTAATATTTATTTTTCCTTTACAAACGTTTGATTATTCCAACCAAAGCCGACGACATTATACCGAATACTCGAGCTCTGCTCATGTCCCTTTTATTAATATTGATTTCAATATATGATGCATACTTTGCAAGAAACCAGTAGCGTTTTGGTATTTATTTAACATTTATAATATCAAGAGCCTCGATGAATAACTGGTTAAGTCGAAATTCATTGAGAGACAGTTAACTGTATTGAGGGAAGCGGAATTGTGTCGTTCTCGAAGTATTTGGCTTGAAATTCAGTTTTCATTTTTTTTCATAGCCTCTTGGCTTTAACTATTCTATATAATAACACTAGCTTTTGCCCACAGCTTCGCTCACGTGGAATTTGGTCTGCCACATAAAGATTCGTGACAGATCATTTTAAATAAATAATTTAATTTTTTATATAAGTTACTCGTACATCCGAAATTTCAGATGTCTAACTTCAAAACTGACGGATTCCATACAATCTTTGAACCCCCATTATATTAAGAGGGAAACCTTTAGGGATGAAATTGTCCATATTCCATTCTTAGTGTTCATTTAAGATAGACAAAGAACCTATCTGCGAATTTCAATGTGCCAAGTTCAGTGGTTTCTGCAATGCGTTGACCGCTGTGTGTATTAGTCAATTAGGTTACAGTTTTATATAAACTTCTCCTGTGTGGTTTGTTGATAAAAATTAGCCTAAGTAGCCTATGTAGCCCCAGGCTCGAGATTATCCATATCAAATTTCATCACAGACGGATCGGCACAGCAGTGAAACATGCATTGACACTGGTTAACAAACGAGACGGTCAGACGTTTACTGTGTTCGTGTCGGTAAAGGATAAGTATGTAAAAATTTAATTTGTCTAAGTTTAATGAAGTCTGTTACTGCCGGTATGTCGAGAGTAGTGTGTAGGAGGTCTGTTTTGATTTTATGTAATGTCGTGTGTTTTACTATGCGTTGCAGTACACCATTCTGGAACTGTTGAAGCTTTTTCGCCGTTGCAGGCGTGATGCCGAACAATGGTGCTCCATAAAGGAGCGCCGGTCTTAGGATGCTCTTATAGATTGTCAGCTTGAGGCGAAGGGATAAGTTAGAAGATGTAAGTAGGTAGTTAAGTCTGTATAAGACTTGGCCTAACCGACCTGAGTTTCTTCCTGCAGTGGTAAGCTAGTTTCAGGTGTCGGTCAAGGGTTACACCTAAGTAGGCTATGCTGCCCGCTGTTTTGTTTTCTCGTCCCGCTACCATATAGCCTTAGGGAGAGAGCGGCGCTTTTTCCCCTGAAAGGAGAAAATTATGCAGTCGGGTCTTTTTAGGATTTACTGAGATGTTGAGTTCTTCTAGCTTCTGTGTAATTTTCTCACAGACCTCCTCCGCCTGCCGCAGAGCTCTCTCTGCGCTAATCGAGCTGCTGTAAATCGCTATGTCGTCGGCTTAGACTGCTACAGTAGCTTTTTTGTAGTTGGCTCCAACAGTTTCAGCTGTGTATATTGAGAAGCGTACTGGAGATAGAACAGACCCCTGAGGTACTCAGCAGCTTCCGATGATATTTCGCTGATATGGACTGCTATCGTTCGCTCTTGAAGAAATGATCGTACCATCGAGTAGAGCTGTTCCGGAAATTCGTTGTCCTACATTATCTTGCATAGTAGTCTATGGGACACTGAGTCAAACGTTTCCGTGCAGTCTATGGAGATCATAACTGTCGCTTCGTTCTTGGCGGTGCACTGGCTCACTTCCGCATGTATCTTCGCCAGGTGATGATCCGGGCAGAGGCCGGCCTGATAGGCAGTTTGCTCCGGTGTGATGAAAGCTATCTCTGAGCAAATTGTCTTGAGATAATTCTCAAAGACTTTGCCCAGATGCGGAAGCAAGCTGATGGGTCTGTAGTCTGTTAGCTGCAATCCCGACTTCATCGGTTTGCGTAGAGGAAAGTGAACTATGTTACTTGATTTTTTTTTGTTCAGCGAAAATATGTAGATTTTGCTATTAACATACTTTGTCCCCTTTTCATGCCCTTAGGGGTCCTTTCTTATCGGTCTACAAATTAGCCTACGTCATACAAAGAGCCCTCCTCCAAGTTTCAGGTCTGTACGGTAAGTGGTTTAGGCTGTGCGTTGATCCCTCAATGTCATTCAGGACAAAGCATTTTATATGTACAGATATTAATTGGATATACGGATCTCTTTTACTGCATCAAGTGCATTTTAGAGAGGAATGTGTACATGATTGAGTTTTGATATAAGCAATAATTCCTTTTCAAGTCAAACTCTAAGCAGAAATAATTAGTGAGCCCCATCACTAGACACCCACTATCCAATTGAAGTCCAGATAATCCTATTCACATTCTTCTCTTAAAATGAACTTGATGTAATAAAAACATAAAGTTTTAAATAATATTATCAACATATAAAAATCCAAGGGGTTAGGAAATATAAAAAGAAATTTCAAGCCAATGCTTGAATTTGTCCTTTGTTCATTTCGAAAATAACAGGATTCCGCTTCCTTAAGTACAAGAAATTTGGAGATAATTCGGCTTAGCCACTCATTCCCCTGGACTATAAATATAATAAATAAAAATTCTAGTTATTAGACAGTTACAGCGTCGTTCCAACTTGTAAACATCCTCCGAAACAGTACGAATTCGAGAGAATGGGAAAAAGGTAAAAGTGCCCAGACATGAGACGAGATGTTGAAACTGGAAGTAGAGGGTAATGAAGACAATGTAAGGTAAGAGGAATCGCTGATTGGTCGACATAAATGAGATAGTGAAGGAGAAGAGACAATAATGGAAGGCATTAGCCGGAGGAACAATGGAACTGGATGAGGAGGCTCAAGATGGATTGAGGCCATTAGCATAGTCCGTCACTACTCTGTTCAGCCAATCAGATCCCGTTTCTCTTTAATTAATTTCCAATAGTCACTAACGAACCTTTCGATTGGCTCCTTCCTGGTTGCAATGGTAGTGATCTGCTCTGCAAAACTACTTTAGCTTGCCATCTCAAAGTTATTCTTATTTGAGTGGAAAGTAGGCAGGATGTTGGCACAATAAAATAAGGCATTCTTATTTCCTGTAATGATTGACTGCAGCTCCTGGCCACTTCATAACACTACCATAGTTATTGTTCTTCTCTAATGATGATGCTTGGATTAACGATATATTTACAAATTTCTTGTATATATGCTTGTTTAATCATTTAATGTCGCTTTGTACTGCTATGACCACTCGGACGACACTACAAAGGGGTCTTCAATGATGCCTATACAGCATCTTTAACGAGTACCGAACAAGCTCGGGTACCCCATTTTATGTCACTTCCGAAGGACAGAATAACCATGTATTTTTTACTCCTTTTTTAAGTTGAGGATAGCAGATTGTTATACTGATTCCGAATTCGGATTTCTTGTTTGGAAGTAAATTGTACTGTTTGGGGTTTTAACTGATCATAAATGCGAGGTGAACTGCATTTTGTTGTTTATGTAGTTTTAAGACTTTCCTCCAATTAAGGGTACCCACTCTATTAAACGTTCTCACATTACATATCCAATTAACCTATTCTGTAACGGCGATGTTTATATTGGTGAAATAAGATGTTTTTGTTTTTTTAGATTTCTGTTATTTTTGAGAATCAAATACTCAAATTTTGAATTCCCAATTTATTATGGTATGTATTGTACCGGCGGCATCGGCGGAATGAGTTTTGCACAAAGAGCAATGTTGGTTTGCGATAAGTTGGTCTAGCAGGCAGAAAGGACACACCCATATAGTCAAGGAGGTTGAAGAGATAAGAAAAGAGGGGGGACGAAGACTCCTCCACTGGAAAAAGGACTCTCTACACAGATCCTGAAGAGGAAGGAAGGGAGCGGCGAACGACCCGGGCAGAGGGTATCCGAAGACAGCCAGACCCGGGAGAAGACACGCAGTACCAAGAAGAACTCTAGATATACCCGTGTTAATAATTCGTCTTTAAATATAGGAAATGACATATTCTTGTTTGCTTAATGCAACAAAATAGAACTTTCTAAAAAAAACTAACAGAATAAATACAACGGGTACCTCAATACATCCATCAATGTAGAGCTCATAATAAATCTAATGTTAATATTTTTCGACAAAACACTACAATTAGTTGAATAATTAATAAACTAATAAGTGGAATAATAAGACAACAAACGACTATATTGCTCGACGAAGAAAGAAGAGATGTCGAAGTGAGCTGTGTGTATTATTAGCAATTGCCATCTAGAGTCCAATAGCGTCCAGGGGTTCGAGTCATTTAGAAAAAGAAATATTTGATTCATTGTGAGTCTGATTGTATTCGATGCTAATTAACAAGAGCTCTCGGCCTTGTTTTTCCTCCAGAGGAATGGACTGTTCGGGCTGAGTGCGCTCGAGGCAAAAACTGTACGAGCCCGGATTCCATAGAAACCGAGATCGCTGCTATACTCCCCATCTCTCTCTCTCTATCTCTCTCTCTCTCTCTCTCTCTCTCTCTCTCTCTCTCTCTCTCTCTCTCTCTCTCTCTCTCTCTCAATGGATAAGCCGATGAGTTGGTTTAAATAAAAGAGTTGATAGATACAGGTAGAAAGGGGAAGGTACCTCCTGTAAAAATCAAAATAAAACGTTTTAAAATTGTTAGAAAGGACAAATAAGACAATTAGAATGGAGAAAATGTAAGTAGACTAAAGGTTAAAAAAAAAAATTGAGGAAGAGCTTTAGTCAAGTAGGAAACAGTGTGTAGTGCGCTTAGTTTCTAACCGAATCCAGCTATTTTTGATAAATTATTCAAGCGGTTACAGCCATAGATGGACCAGCAGATACGCCTGAAGCACATCCAGCCTCTGAATCCTTAATTATGAGAATAACCTAATTATTGATAGTTGATAAATCATCTCCCTGCACATTAGTTGGCTTAGAAATAGTACGGTCTCTACCATGTACTGAGCCCAAGCCCTAGGGTGGTAGTATTATAACCTTTTTATTTTTTATGATATTATATTATACTACTTCGTTTCTCATTAGAGCTCTTATCAAGTTTACATAAATGAGCAAAGGCACGCAGGGATGTTCCAAACTCTAAAAATGAAAAGCATACATTTTGAATAGTTAGAATGAGAAAGTAAATAGGAAAATTAGGATGGAGAATATTCGGTAAATAGGAACTTGAAGATGTATCGCAAATAGGAAAATATTTTTTATTAATTCAAGGAAGGATTTGGGTTAAGTACGTGAAATAAGCCATAACTTAGAAGTTAATTAGTGTTTTATACTACACTATCAATGTTATCAATTACAGTAATAAATGACAAGTCGAAGGACAGTAATAAATGATAAATCCCTCATACTTTGGGAAAAAATCAGAGTGCTTATGCCTTACTTCGTGCTAAGTCTTCTCTTGACGTTCAGTAAATTCCCCAACCAGAGATCGGAGAGTCTACAAGATATGCCAACAGCCCCCGGGTGTGGGACATGCTCTGAGTTCAAGATGTGCGGGCCACATGTCTCAGTGTCAGGGCAACTGATATAACTTTAGATAATATCCGAGTCTCTAGGAAGAAACACAAAATATCATATATATTTAAAGTATGTATCTGAATATTTAAATTTTAAAAAACGAAAAATATAGATTGTCTCGTTGGGTTCTTATCTGAAAGATGTTTGTTCAAAAATATATACTTTTTTAAGTATATAAGGACTAAGATGTTGTTATTAGCCCAAAGAGCAAGATTTTTATGATCCTTTATTTTTTATTTATCTATTGAAATTCACAACTATATTATAATAGTTGAAGCACAAGCAAATAGAATGAATAATACATAATGGCATAGATATGTTGGATGAAAGTCATGTAGAGAAACTACCACTGGTAGTATACTCTAAATACAAACTCAACTGTAATTCAAATTCTTTTCAGACGCCTTGGAGGATTATCGGGAAAGAATATGAAGTTAGGTTTGAGTGAGAATAAAATTTGTCATGAAAGTATTAATATCGCTATAGGGCCAAATCAGCAACACCAGGAATATTGCAGTCATTATGGATGATTTTATTCACGTATTAAGAAGGATTTTGGATTGTAAGGATTTGATACGAGAGGAATTCGATGGCTTAAAGCTCTACTTCTTAAGTCATTATGATAGCTATGTATCTGTGTCTTTTGTTATTAATTGGGAGCTTAGAGCGATTGTCTAGTAAGTCTTGAAAATAGCCTGCATCGGCGAGTTTCTTGCCGTGAAAAAATTGTTGAATAACATTATTATTAATAATTGTCTTTCTTTCAAGAATACCTAAAATGCTAACACATTTTGTTTAATATTACATTTTTTTTAAATTTATTTTTATCATTATTCAGAATACTATTTTATCCCAAACTTCTTGAGCTTCCGTGGTCAAGAGCTACTTCGTAACATTCTTAGTGCTAGTTCATTGAGGATTTTACGAAGGATTTTGGATTGTAAGGCTTGGATACGATATGAGACCCGAAGCTCTACTTCTTAAGTCCGAATGGGTCTTTTAATAGTCATTTATTTGAATAATATACAATCTTAATGAGATTTTATATCTGCATTTGCACTCTGCAGTGTTACAAATTAGAATTACTTCCTCGAATCCAATTTCGCTTTAGTTAATCCTAAGTTATATTGTCGCGTGTTTTATCAAGTTCAGAAAATAGAATATTAAAGTCATTTTGCATGTTCTTTGCTCGCAGATACAACGAAAATTCCCTCCATTGAATTATTGCCAAGATCGCGTGTTTTTGACGATCCTTTTGCAAGGCATTGTTTATACTGAGCCGTGTACTCTCTACTGTAAGCTGTACTAATGGTATTTAGTCACGAATTTCACCAATTTTTTTCTCGTTTAATATTAGCTTTAATTACAGTTTTGAATACATATTTACTAAAGATTATATCCAGTGGTTTATATAATTGATTACTCTAGTATACTTGCAATCGTATTCTTATAACGATAACAGAAGTGTACAGAATTTAATAAAAATATAACTGGTCAAACGGCTAAATTATTAGAATAATACAATGTTAACATAATAAGATGGGGAAAAAATATGAACTAAAAGGTATATTGTGAAAGGGAATAAAAAAAAAATATAGCATACAAATTTGCAATAAAAAGAAATAGGATAATAGAAAAATAAATAAGTAAATAAGAACGTCTAATAATATAAAAAATAATATCAATATGAATAAGGAATATTTATAGCAATTCATCAATCAATTATGTTGAATACAGCTATAAATTTTTATTGATTAGAGACTATCTGTTTGGGAATTTAGGAGGTGTAGGAAAAGTTTTGATTTTAATTTAGATAAAGAAGACGCAATACGGATATCTGGTGGGAGTGAGTTCCAAAGAGAGTTAGAACGAGGAAGAAAGAAAGGCTCAAATGTTTTGTTTGGTTCTGTGGGAAAGGATGTAAAGGTCGGAAAGGCGAGATCTTGTGCACTGGGATTGGATAGAGGATTTAAATTGTAGGAGACTGTAGACATAAGATGGATGTTGTGAGTTGGTGGTATGGTATAAGAAAGAACCTTACATGACTTACCTTGGAAATAGAGTCCACGGATGGAAGGGAAAAGCCACTTTAACCCATCAGAAAGGTGGGAAGTTTGAAGAAAGTTTATCGAAGAAAAGCCGAAGTGAGCAATACATATACAGGGTGTTTCAGGGTTAAATGGCCAAACTGAAAATTTGAACTAAGGACCTCAAAGCAAGAAAAAAAATCCTATCAAGGTATGTCCGCAAACGCTTTGTTCAGGAGATATTCACATCTTAAGATTTCATTGTTACGAATTATTTAGGCATAGTAAATAACTGAAACTTATTTTATTTGTTCCAACTACTTTATTTATTAAATGTAAACCATCAACATTCATATTAAATGTTCAAAGTGATTTCCTTGAGCATTCAGACAGGCTCGGCATCTTTCAGGCCAAGCCACTGGTCCTGCACTGCCAATCCATTGATTAGGATAATTAGCATTTAGCCATTGTCGTAAAACTCTTCCGTAATGTGGAGGACAACCATCTAATTGAAACCACATGTTCCTTCTCAGTTGTAGTGGAATATCTTCAACTAAATCGTGGTAATCATTATTAAGAAATTCCAAAAATGTGTCCGCATTGAGTCAAGTTGGTAAGAAATGAGGGCCTATTAAAATATTGTCTATTATCCCGAACAACACATTCCACTGAAACTCGTGCTGAAAATGATGCTGACGAATTCCATGGGAATTTTCATGCATCCAGAGATGATATTTTTCTGATTGAGGATACCTCTTATTGTGAAGGTAGCTTCATCTGTCCATCAAATTTCTCCCTTAAAAGTATGGATTGTGATCAGCTTGATTTAAATACCAATCTGAAAAATTTCTTCTTTGCCGTAAATCTTGCGGTAATAAATTTTGTACCCGTTGATAATGATATGGGTGACGTCCATCTGCAATGAGAGTTCTCCATACTGTAGTTGGCGTAACATTTAATTCTGCTCCAGCTCTTCGTACACTGGCAGATGGATTATCATCAAAATATTGTAATACGGTCGCACTCCTTGCTTCATTTCGTAAAGGGGCTAAAATACCATCAGCATGAGGTAGGTCAGCAAATGTACCAGTTTCTCTAAGACGTTGAAACATAGAGTTAAAGGTAGACTTACTAGGTAATCTTCTATTTGGAAATCGCATGGAATATTCACGACGGGTAGCATTGGCATTACCACTGCAAAAACCGTACACAAACACCATATCGGCATATTCAGCATTAGTACAGATGGAAGGCATAATGAGTACTCTGCGAAAGCCTCAAACAAACTGATAAATGTTATTGATAGTTCTATTCTTATTATTATTTGTTGTTGATATTCTATTCCAAACAGTATTAATCCTAAAGTCCATAGTTTATGTACAGTTAGGGAGACAAGGTCATATTAGTATTCTATCTAAATTTATATCCTAAACAAAGCATTTGCAAACATACGTTCCTACGAAATATTTTTTCCTTGTTTTAAGGTCCTTAGTTCATATTTTCAGTTTGGTCACTGCTGCTGTTAAAGACAGATGCCGAGCCTGTCTGAATCCTCAAGGAAATCACTTTGAACATTTAATATGAATGTTAATGGTTTACATTTAATAAATAAAGTAGTTGGAACAAATAAAATAAGTTTCAGTTATTTACTATGCCTAAATAATTCGTAACAATGAAATCTTAAGATGTGAATATTTCCTGAACATAGCGTTTGCGGACGTACCTTCATAGGATATTTTTTTTCTTTTTCTGAGGTCCTTAGTTCAAATGTTCAGTTTGGCCATTTAACCCTGAAACACCCTGCACAATGTATGTAACAAGTTTTGGACCTTTCGATTAGTTGACAGTGCTATAACCTTTGAGCCAACCAGAGACGAAAAGTGTACATTATTCTTAGATTTTCAAATACTGGTGCTATTCTACTATCCCTTACTCACGAGGGTTCGCGTACCTTTTCCTGGGAAACAATTTTTTTTAACATTCTTAATTCGTATTTTATTTTGATGAGGACCATGTCATATCGATCAAACGCCATGTCACAATCCATCGTAAATCTGATTCCAATGGTGTCTCCTAGTGTAAACTTTGATGTATCGGTCTTCGAAAGTTATTTTATGACGACGCCTTGTTAACACTTTGCCCGACTCTTGGACAGCTTTGAACAGGATATATTTATTTACCACAGTAGGTTTCGAACCTTTAGATTTCGTAGACAGTCCCTTTTACCTCTAATTTACACTAAAAAAAAAAGTGTTTTTTACCTTAAGATTTCTGGTACAAGATTCGACTCAATCCTTGTGAGGCTACACGTAGATTGCCCTGGGAAACGATATATATATATAACTTAAGAGCTTCGGCGCATAAAACATAAAAAAAAGAGAAATTTGGGAGAAGAACAACACACATGAAGTCTAGTTAAACACTCATTTATTCAAGTTACAATCCTCTATTTATACTATTTACAATGTTGACATTCACTGTTTAGGATTAGTGTCTATACTGGTATATGTCCCATCTTAACTTATATATATATATATATATATATATATATATATATATATATATATATATATATATATATATATACACACACACTTTAGAATAGAAAATATAGTATAATTTATATGTCACAGCAGGTAACGAGCCTTTCGATTTCGTAGACAGTGCCTTTATCTTTTGTCAACCCTGAAATCAAAATTGTTTATGGTCTTTAGATTTTCAAATTCAAGTGCAAGATTTCATCGAACTTTTCTCCTATCCATTCGGGTACGCATACCTGGGAAAAACTTTTTTCAACTTTCTTAGTTCACTTTTTATTTCGATTAAGACCACGTCATATCGATCAAACCCTTTGCCGCTATCTTAGGTAAATCTGAATCCAATGATGCCTTTTTTTCTGTCAGGTTCGACTTTGCGGTTTTCGGACGTTACTCCAGGACAACTCCTTGTTCACATTTCAAAATGACATCTCCCGAACCAGGATCCTTTTGTGGCAACAAGATGGATGACTTTGCTAATGACAAGCGGATTACCCCGAGCGAGGATATTATCGCGGGAAGAGAGAGAGTCGCCTACAACTGTTTGTTGTTATCGGGGATGTTTTGGCAGGGCGGGGAGGCAAGGAGGGCAAGGAGGCCGGCGAGGAGGGGACTTTTTGCCGTGTTTTTTGCCGCCTCCCCCTTGTCGCCCCTCGCCCTTCCTTCAGAGCGCTGTGGAGGCGAGGGGTGTCATTACCCGACGATATTAGGGCACTGACCTACTGATTGATATCTAGGACCGGTCGATAGGGTGCCTCTTCTGTGCCGATGCGTGTCCTTAGTGTGTCGTATCTTCGTCGAGGATGGGTCAGCCCGGGTTGTCACGCCCCACCTATACCTAACCGTTTGTCAAAATATAGAAAAAATCGAAGAAATATTCGAAAATCAAACCGAACTAAGGTAAAAATTAAACTTAAGTAATCATCGTGTTATAACTTTACTTTCTGGATACTCCTTGTATTTGCCGATTACAGACAAAGGTCTTAAATTAATGAGGAAGTAGGGTTCAGTGTAAGTAACCTCAAGAACCCGGACTCGAGACCTGCAAATTCAGCTGTTGTTGATACATTATTTATTCATGAATCGAGTTTGTGGGTTTTGGAGACTTTCCTAGTTGTTACCCTTAAAGGAAAAATCCAGTGATTGAGTTTGATCTCGACCAAAGGCCTTCTGCACAACTGTTGGCTTAGACATTGTACAGATCCCAACATAAACTTTAATCCCATACCCTCTTCTGTGCCCATGCCAATCTTCAAGTTTCATATCCACATTAAAGCTAGGTGAGCTCGCATCACTGATACGATTCTCTTGGTTCTGAAGATCCTAATGTGCCTCACCCAGTCTATGCGCATATTATTAATTGGAGGAAAAACCTGGGGGTTAATCATGAGCTTAGCCAAATACCCTACTTATCCATCCTCTGGGATAATACCAAGCGTTGGAATATATAAAACCATCTCCCAGCACAACCATTGTTTTCGAAACATTGTGGTCTCTACCTTACACATAATACAAAACCCTTCATACGTTGCAGTACTACTGGCTTTTCGTAGAACAGACAAAAATAAAAAACGTTTTCAGTTATCTAAAGAATGAATTACTGATTCTCTTGATGAATTACGATAAATATTCCTCAGTCATAATGACATCATTTTTTATAAATTAGATGCTATTATTTATTCACTTATTTTTCCATAAGTCTATTTCTTTTTATTGTAAATTTGTCTGTTTTTATCTTATTTTTGTGTTACATTTTCTGATTCTCAACCAAAACATACCTGTTTATTTTATTTGTTTATTTTATTTACTTTCAAGATATTATGTAAATATTGTTTTATTCTAATGTACTCCTTTGGCCAGATATATATTTATTTAATTGTGTTCATCTCTGTTATTCTGAAGGGATCTGGTCCCAGAATAAAATTATTTTTCTATTCTATTCTAAAGGACTAAATAATTTAAAGACTAAAAATCATAAATAATTTTATGATACTAATTCAATAATTTTTTCCGTCTTTCATTAACCATTAAGACTATTTCTAAGATTTCATATAATTTAAATACATTCATTATTTAACACACGTTCAGAATGCTAATTGTACATGGCCCAAGGTGTTCGTGTATTATATTCCATTGTTTTAGTTGTTGGTTGTTAACTGGTTAGTTTTGTCCGTATTATAGAGACTTTAGACGAAAAATGAAATTTTTTATAATGGGTTGTAACATATGAAATGTCAGTGAAGGTGTAAATTATTATCGAAAAAATTATTAAACAATACTTATAATTAATCAAAATAGGATCCTTCATTTTCAATACACTTCTCCCAACGTGAAACAAGCGTTTCTATCCCCGCTCTGTAGAAATTAGGTGTCAAGGAAGAAGCGAAGCCTTGGGTCCTTCCTCACCCACCATATTCTCCGGAACTTTCTCTAACTGATTTTTACTTTTTCCGTTGTTTGGATATGTTTTTAAGAAATAAAAAATTTAACAACGAATATGCTCTGAAACCGGCCTTCCAAGGCTTAGCTTCTTCCTTGACACCTAATTTCTACAGAGGGGGGATGGAAATGCTTGTTTCACGTTGGGAGAAGTGTATTGAAAGTGAAGGATCCTATTTTGATTAATAAAAGTATTGTTTAATATTTTTTATTATAATAATTTAAATTTACACCTTCACTGACATTTCATGATAAAACCCAATATTTCATTCTCATATCTCTTATATTTTGTCAACTAAGTAAACCAGGACCAAATCGAGAAAAACAAACAAATAAAAAGAAATGTATGTGTTCCACGTACTTACAGTTAATATATTATGTAACGAGACTATTAATATGCCTTTTTTTAAATTTCGATAAAAAGTGTTCTACCCAAAAAAAAAATATGGTTTCACCCAGAAAAACTACCGTTTCAATCGACCCAGTTTGAAAGTTTATTTTGTATAAGGACCCTTCAGTTCTGTGTAACTAGGGCGGAAATGACGAACAAGGAGAGGATTTAAAAAATAAAATAAAAAATCGTAAGTTAATGAATTAAGGGCCATTTTTTTTCTTTTAGGATAGGGTTAGGTCTTGGTCCTAGCAGGTGTAGCGGCACACCTGGAACAGATTATAGAACCATGTTTGTTTTACCTTCACGCACTCCCTAATCTCTAATAGTCAATTATCTCTTTTTTCTCTTTCTCTCTCCTTCTTTAGACTGTTTTGCCTCCTCACACCTACTCTGCAATGGTGATTTATATTGTTTGATCTATCGATCCGATCTAACCGAAAACAAGGTCGGAAAGTATAGCGTAACGTATGAAATAACACGCTCGTGAGGTTCAAAGTCGAATGAATTTACTGGAAACATGACTAATCCATTAGAGAAATCCTTCCTCATAGATCATGCTATATATATGTGTATATACGTATAATCAATAAATAATTGATAGATATTTTCAACTTTATTGATTGATGAACTACTGTAAATATTTCTCACTCATAATGAAATCATTTTTTTTATTTTTTATTTCTGTTACCAGATGCTATCATGTATTTACTGTTTTTTTTCCATGAGCCTAGTTCTATTTATTGTAAATTTGTGTGTTTTTTATTTTAATTTTGCATCACTTTTTCTGATTATCTACCAAAACATACCTGTTTAGTTGTTTACTTTTAGGATATTTTGTAAATAAGTTTTTACTCAGATGTAGGCCTTTGGCCAGATAAATATTTTCTTAATTATGTTCATCTCTGTTATTCTAAAGGGACCTGGTCCCAGAATAAAATTATTTTTCTATTTCTATTTCTATATATAAACCTGTACCACTAAGACCCGTGAACGGGTCTGGGGTTTAGTACATGTTAGAGACTGTACTGTTTCATGGACAACGGTTCTGCAAGGAGGTGACTTGTCCTAGGTCACGCTCAACCGCCAGTTGTTCCTCTTATTTTGGGTACCCTATTTATATGTAATAAAACTCGATAATAATCATAATTATAAACATCAATTTTAATTTATATCAATTCAGCGCTGAAATGATGTCGAATGGAATGATCATGTCGAGAAATATGAGTATGTACTTAGGTCTGAAATGGAGTGTCCAACCAACATCTCCATACATATTTCCAGTCCGCGAGGTTCTTCAAACTATTGAATTATATTTATTTTGCTATGAGTAAAATCAGTGTATAAAAACAAAATCAAGATTAATGGATAAATCACCAACAACATAAGATATGCTTGTGACATCATCTTGATTGCTGACCACATCAAGGAACTGGGTTGTTGAAAGAGTGCAAAATGTTACCGAAGAATATCGACTGAACCTGAACATAGCCTAAACACAATGGAGGCTAATAAGTAAATATGAGCATCCAGCACGCCAACTGAAGTTAAAAAGTCATTGTCATTAAAAATCGTACATTTACCGACGCTGATCATTCAAAATGGGAGCTGATACATGATCAGACTGTCAAAATTGAGAAAATAAGAGCATCATTTAATAGCTTGTAGGAACTCCTCACTTGTAATGAATGCATGTCAGTTTTCGCTCGCGATATTCCTCTTGTCCCTGTCTCATAAGCATCATTCCAACTGTTCTTTACGAGACCACTGATTTTGAAGGATGTACAGCGTCATAAGTTATTAAAAAATAAGTTGGTGAGTCATCTGTGGAATTAATTAAGAAGGTTGAATAACATGGAATAGCAGATTATGGGCCGGTTAAAGTAACTGAAGTGATTGCATCCCAAAGGGTGAGATGAGGGCTAGTAAGGAAAAACTTCATTAAATTTTAATAACTGGGTATGACAGGTAACCATTGTAATGGTAGACTCGGATAGATCACAGGTTTGCCACAGTGCATTGTGATATTTTATTATATTTGTATTTGACGTTTTATTTTATTATTTAATATACCCCCTGCAGAATAGATCAGATATTTAGGGCTAAGCCTTGACAATGTTCAATTTGCAATCCTCATACTAGACTTAAACTACAAGAAACTGCTCGCCGTTTCAGGCTACTTCAACACTGACTAGACAAACTCTAACCTCCCAATAAATTATGAAAGACTCATATACATGACAATCATAAGGCATATCTGTACTTACGGAATAGAGCTTTGGAACTCCACCAAGACATCATATTTCTCTAGTAACCAATCCTTACTATCGAAAATCCTTTGTAAAATCATAAATGCCCCTTACTCTGTTAAGAATAAAGTATTCATAATGGTCATTAGGTCCCATTAGTAGCTGATTTTGCACGAGCCCGATACGCCATTTCCTTTTTTTTTTTTTTTAACATACTTAAATAAAAATGTATATAAGATATTTTAATTATATGGATATCACAAATCATTCTGTTTTCATGTCATTGTGATAAGCATGAAATAACTTTCTTTTTTTTTTTAATTTATTTATTGATATCTACAACTGTATTACAATAATACAACAAGTAAATAGGCTAAGTGATATATAATGACATGATAATGAAATGTAGAGAAACTACCCACTGGTAGTACTCAAATCAAAGTTCAAGTAAGGAGGTCTCGTGGCCATCTTCTTTTCAGACGCCTCGGAGGATTATCGGGAATTGAAGAGGAAGCTAGGTTTGAAACTAGAGGGTTTGAGTGGTAATGAAGTTTGTTATGAAAGGATAGATACCGGGCTCGGGCCAAATCAGCAACAAAAGGGACATTAAGGTCGTTATGGATGAGTTTATTCTTAACAAAATAAGGAGCATTGAGGATTTTACGAAGGATCTTGGACTGTAAGGATTGGATACGAGAGGAATTCGATGGCTTAGTGGAGCCCCAAAGCTCTACTCCGTAAGTCCAAATAGGTCGTATGATGGTCATGTAGATGAGTCTTTTGTAGTTAATTGGGAGCTTAGAACGTTTGTCTAGTAAGTGTTGAAGTAGCCTGAAACGTCGTGCGGTTTCTTGTCTTTTCAGTCTTGTATGAGGATTCCAGGTTAATCGTTTGTCAAGGTGCAACCCTAAGTATCGGATCTGTTCTACAGGCACCAGAGGGATATTATTAAAGGATACTGTAGGCCAGGAAGTCATTGGTTTACGACGTAAGGTAAAAGTGATTTGATGCGATTTTTGAGAATTTATTTTAATTCTCCAGTTTTGACACCATTCTTCAAGATCAGTGATATGGGATTGGAGGCTTTGGGATGCAATAACTGGATTGGTGTTGACTGATAATACACATGTATCATCAGCATACGTGGTAAGGATAGCATAAGGATGAGTTGGGATGTCAGCTGTATAAACTGTATATAGGATTGGACCAAGGATACTACCTTGAATGAAATAACTTAAAGTGCATTATACCAATATTTAAAAATCAACCAATTTGTTAGTAAATACTTGTATTATTAGTCATCCATTTTAATCATTTAGAATTAAAGAGCTATATTAGTATATTTTTAAATTAATGTAGAAAATGTGATACCCTTGCCTCTTACAGTGATCTTGGATCTATCTTGGTATATCGAGCAAAAGAAGAGATACAGCAAACCAGAATTGGAGAAGTAAGAAAATCAAGGATTGCACAAAAAAAAAAGAGAATCAAAGAAGCAATGAACCAATGGAGGTTAAAAAAAAAATAGTTGAAACAATTAAGAGAAAAAAAGGACAGACTTCCACGTGAGACGTGGGATGATAGATAACCCAACTGGGTTTCAATTGCTAGCCAATTAGTGAAAAGAAAAGGAGGTGGCCAAAACTAAATGGAAATTCTGGAAGGAGATTCGGCAAGCTATCGTCTTAACGAAGGGTTGGCTGTTCTCCGAGATCTTCCTGGAACCGAAATTATCCAAAATCGGAAGGAATTCAACAATTAAAAAAAAAATCCCAAGAGTTCCAAACACAAAGCACATACGATTTCATAATTAAAATCGTGATAATAACAATGTATCCGAAAGATATCATATATATCAGGTATGCTCCGGTTAACGCGAAATTCCGGTTATAAAATGAAAATGGAAATTCATTAAAAAAAAATAAAAATGTCACTCATAAATGTTATGCACACAAACATAAAAAAAGTAGATCATGCCTTGAATAGTTTAATAAGAATAAGGTCATGAGAATATAATAAGAAGCCCTGAATAGTATAATAAATATAATATTTCTGTCTCGTGATAAATGATTCGTGGAGTAGTTATAGAATATATATATATATATATATATATATATATATATATATATATATATATATATATACACAAATATTAAAGAAAGAAAAAACATAGCTGAACCACTGTACAGCACAACCCATGAAGGGGATTCAGTACATTCTGTTTCCAGGACAACGGTTTTATGATTTCTACGCGACCACGCTTAACCGCTAGGTTTTTCCCTCAATTAAAGGTACTCACTTTTTATAGGCTGGTTAAGGCCTAGAAGGCGGTTTTCACTCAGTCTATCTATGGTTCTTAACAGATCAAATAATTTATCTGTCACAACTGGATATGACTCCAGTTTATTTAGTTACTAATTAAACCCAGTTAATTATAATGCAACTGGGAAAAACCACAATGCAAAGCCTTATGTTTCAAAAATACACCCACTTACCAGTCAACGTTTCGCCTATGCAGGCATTATCAAGATACCAAAAACAAAAAGTTTTTGTTTTTGTTTTTGGTGTCTTGATAATGCCTGAATAGGCGAAACGTTGACTGGTAAGTGGGAGTATTTTTGAAACATAAGGCTTTGCATTGTGGTTTTTCCCAATTGCATTATAATAAATAATAGTGTTTCTTTTTGAGTTTTTGGCTCTATTTTAGTAAACCCAGTTAAGTTATCTATATGATATCTAATCATCATATCGATCATCCCTCGATAGTTAGCCTTCTTCCGAAAAACATTGGTGAAAATAATCGGTGTTCTCGATACCAACCTACAAACTTTTATTATGTAAACTATAAACTATTTTATTATTCAGTTTATTACTAAATATACTGAAAGCTACAAAATATTTCATGATATAAAACATTTTTCCTGCAACCATTGAGTAATGCTATCCATTACTCAACTAAAACTGGTGTGAAAAGACACACTTTTACACACACATTTGATGGGCTACTTGATGCATTAATCAATGAATATATATAAAAAAAATATAACATAGTAAAAAACAATAAATTAAAAAAAGTGATTTGTGTGTGGAATCTAATTTCTGATAAATATTAACCCAAGAGAACCAAATTACGACCATCTGCCGTGTCAAAATAAACAATAGTATCCTTCTAATTAATCCTAATAAGCGTTATCTATGATATAAGTTTAATTAATATCCATATCCATATTGATATTCTTATTTGTACAGGATTATTTAAATTATATAAAAACCGTTGTCATCAGTTCGGGAAACATTGCCCAGGAAAGCTAATGATATTTGATTAAACAAAATTTCAAATGAAATGGATGAAAATTATTTTGATTTATTTAAAGATTATATGGGACTTTAAAAATGAGATGGGATTTAAATTGGAATATCACTAAAGGATTTTTTTTTGTTCTGTTTTTTTTTTTTAAACTGAGACGAGTAAAATTTTCGAAATGTCAACAAGAAATACTATATGTAATTGATTACAAAAAATGTACGTATGTATGTTTAGCATAAAGATGATCCACACCTTTATATTTCATGTCACATCAAATGAACTATATTATTCTAATAATAAATTCGAGAAAGGACAAAAAAAAACTTTCGAATGATCTTAAAATGAATAGAATAGTTTTAGGAGTTTTGAATTTATACAATATCACTTGAAGATAAAGATTTGATGACATTTCCGAAAATGGGGCTTCATATACAGTAGAGCGTCGATTATCCGAACGTCTATTATCCGAAATGACTTATGAAGTATCGACATTGGAGTTGCAAGAGAATAAGTTTGAAGATTATTTTCTATTAATTAATATTTACTATTATATTTATATTATTAAAGAGCTGCTGTGAAAAGGAAGTCAAGATTGTAACGAATTAATATTACAGCTTTCCTTGTTTATTAAAGCTGATATTTATGTACACGTTTGTTCATTGTCCATTATTTATTTTCTTGGGTACACGATAAAATATTTCTTTTATGTTTAAAAGTGGTGATTATACGATATTTTCTTTTTTTTAATTGAATTTTGATTATCCAAACCTGATGACATTAGTTCGAATTATTGTTTTCATCAATGTCATAAATAATTTCCTAACCAATAAAATGCTCGCATGTCACTGTAAAATATTTTTTTTATTCCAAGCTTAAGTAACTTTAGATCTGATTTTTTTTTCATTACAACAGTTATTTCTTTTAAGCACTACTGTACCCGAACGTTCAGAGGATACATATGTACTTATTGTGGATCTCTTCATCATAAAAAATAATCAGTTTATTATATTTAACGATAATTGGAAATTCGATTGTTTTTTTAGCTGAGTCGAACTACCTCCAACTTAGTCATGGGGGATAGTATAGAAAAGTAATTTTGTTCTGTGACTAAGCCCCTTTAGAATAAGAAACATGAACAGAAAAAGAAACATAATACAATCTGGCTAGAAAGCTACTGGCAAGAATTCATTAGGTATTAACAAAAGAGCTAAATATATAAATAAAAAAAATGGACATCTCGTGATGAAAAACTTAGCAACTAAAATGAATAAACAATTTATTATCATATAGTAATAAAGAAAATTAAAATTATCTTTGCATTAAATAAGCTACGATGTAATAACTTCTTTACAAGTAATAATTAGCTATTATGGATACTGTTGTTTAGTCTTTTTTCTTGCAATGAAGTTATTACATCTCAGCATATAGTTTTATTATTATCTGTTATTTATTTGTTTATCCTCTAATTCTAAGCAACTGAAGAGAATAAACTAATTAATAACATAATAATAAATACATAAGCAAGGATGTAATAACTTTTTTTAAAATTATTTTTTGGTATATTCCTAATTAATTCTTATTATAGCATTTTTTCTATAATATTATGATTTTCGCAATTAAATAAAGCATCTATTTATCATACGATTCTACAAGTTTATTGATATAGGGCAGGAGAACATAAGATAGGAAGGGTGGCACAGAAGAAGAGAGAATTCCTGAGGGCGAAACACCCCTCGAGAACAAGGGCACTGGTTTTTCGTAGGCCATTCACTCTCTCATCATTCTTTTCTTCTTTCTCTAGCCATTTATTACCTCATTCGCCGATTGTTTACTCAAGAGGTATTGAAATAAACGA
Organism: Arma custos; assembly: GCA_037127475.1. NCBI lineage: Eukaryota > Metazoa > Arthropoda > Insecta > Hemiptera > Pentatomidae > Arma > Arma custos. The sequence goes on along the minus strand of CM073765.1, from coordinate 72,715,867 downwards.
GGTTTAGATACCAAATTATGGAGAACTAAAATAGTTGGGGGGTGCAGTCAAAAAAACACCAAATAAGTACTAGACTTATATTTAATTAGAGCCGACGTTTCGACCTAAAATGTAGGCCATCTTCAGGGCTATGAGAGAGAAACAAACAGAACAAAAAATATATAAAAAAACGTTGCAGTAAGCAGAATATAGTGACATGTAATGTAGAAAATTAAAATAGTGACAGATATGATAATTAAATATAACGAATATTAAAATAGTGACAGAATATAATAAAATTAAAGTAATGACAGATACAATAAAATTAAACATAATGAACAGAAATTAAAATAGTGACAGATATAACAATTAAAGATAACGTATATAAAATACAGAAAATAAATGTACAGAAAGGATAAAAATGTAAACATAATATAAAGGGAAAGAAAAATGAGGAGGTTAACAGAAAGATACAAAATGAGAAGATTAAAATATAAAAAAAGGGATGGAATATGAAGGATTTAGAATATATTATATTATAATTTAGAATATTATAATTATGAAAAAATAATTTATAAAGAATTATTAAAATTCTGCTTCTTCTCCAACATGGAATTAGGCTCTTCGCTGTTCCGGTTTTCACAAAGACTGTACAATTTTTTTGTTCCTAAATATCTTCTGCCTTGTCGCCAACACTTAATTTTTTTCTTGGGAATTCTTGCGTTTGTAATTCTATTAACGTGTTGCCTCCACATATATCTGTACTCAGTTGTTCTTTTATGATCTTTTAGTCAACGATTTTCGTCTAACATTGCACTTTGCCGCCTTATTTAACATACTTTTAGTCCCGTTCTGTACCTGAAGTTTCGGGAGCATAAAATTGCTTGGCTAAGCAGGCGAAAAATGTGAAAAAGAAAATTTTTTAAATTTCAGACTTATCGCTAATGAGCCTGAACGCTTTATAACTGAGATCTACTGATTTAAGAAAATCAACATATGACATAAAGGTGTGCGAGGGTGACGAAGAAAAGAACATATATCACCTATACTTCGAAATGCTTATTTCTTGATGAAATTATTACCGAAATATACAACTTTCTACTCTTTTTTCCACATTAAAGCTCACTATAATTTGTATTTTTGGAGAATATTAAAAAGGAATCGAATGAGCAGTTAAAACTTTTTGGGACTCAAGTCAAAAATATCATAATAATTATTTTATATCAATGCCTAAGTAGATGTTGTAAAATATAATAATTCGAAATTTATTAATAAATTTATTGTTAAAACCGATTCATAACTACTTGGAATATGTAAGACTTAGAGCTCATACTGCCTTCCCATGTAAATTGTAAGATTTTTTAGATAACTCTTTTATCGTTACATCTACAGCCTTGCTGAATAAGAGGTTCAGTCGATTTTTCTCCTAAGAAAGTTAATTTTATTGAGGAAGGAGGAATCGTGTTATCATAGTAGCTTTTGGCTTGAAATTGATTTGTAATATAAGCAATAATTAATTAGCCAATACCTTCCTTCAGTCTCTCATTTACTACCGAAATAAGACGATTATGCTTTTCTAAATTGGTACAAGAAAGTAATTTTGGATGAAATTCGAATTAACCAGTTATTCACCGGGCAGTGGATATATCATCTGAACATTATTTAGTTTACTCAGATAAATAATTTAAAATATGTTAGGTTTAAGTAAAAAAGTAAATTAATGAAATTCGATTCCTTAATTGGGTATTTTTATCATTGTTATTTTTCACAAAGATAGGTATTCATATAATACAAGAATGATCGCAAAAAAATATATTCTAAAAAAAATGCGATAAAGAATTTTAAAAAGAAATGGTAAATGAAAAATAAAAAAAGTTTAGATTTATAAAATCGGATCTTGCGATTGAAAAGTTATGAATTAAACATATCTATACCTGAGGGGGAAAAAATAATAAAACTATATAAAAAAAATGAAGATCGGTGATCTCAAAAAGAAGGATTTCAATTTGAGCTTTGTGAAAAGATGGAATATAAAAAAAAAGAAAATGTGAAATTCCTCTTCGGCGGGAGGGGGAGATAGAAGAGGCATTTATTAGCGTCCTGCCTCGTCCATTTATCTTTGTCGTCCGCTATGAGAGCCCAAACATTTTTTATATCTCTCTCCAGTGTTCTCCAGCGGCGGTCAAGGTTCTCCAGAGATGAGGGAGTAGGTGGAGCCAATGCTAGAGGGGGAAGGGTTAGGCGCGCTCCCATTGGCTAAAGCAGGCCACGCCCACCGCTCTCCGCGCATGCGCCTCCCTACAGGGCTCTAATTACAGGTAGCTCTCCCGCCCGCCCTCATTGCCTATTCATCGCCACCCCCGCAATGTATCCGTCCGCCATTTCTTCACTTTACACTCTACCGAGCTCATATATAAAAAAAAAAAAGATGCACTCCAATGGCGAGCCGGTGTTAGATCGATCCCTATATCAAGCCATTATATTTATATCACATGTATATGTATATATATTCAAAGAATCGTTTGATATATGTTCTCAATTTTCGATAAAACACACACCAAAAAAATCACTGAATGACAAAAATGTCCAAATAGAATTCATTTTAACTTGGCTTAAATTCAAACAGGGTTTTTTTCACATATTACTCAAATATTCATATTTTACATTTCAATTTTAACTCGATCTTTAAGAGAGGCCGATATAATTTTGTTGTTGTTTGTTTCTTTAAAGTCACCTATGGTGCCATGGCTGACGATGCTACAGTGAGAACTCTAAATGTTGACTATCCAGATTTTATTAGGATAGGGATTTTTAATTGACACCGTACAGGCTTGGAACCCCCATTTAACGTCCCTTCCGAAGGGCGTCTTAACCAAGAATTTTTTACTTCCATTAAAAAATCCTAGTGCCACCTGCCGTTCTACGAATTAATGATCTTGGGCTCAGTAGGTTGTTATGTTAACCACTAGACCGCGGGTAACCCCTAATTTTTATGTTTTTTATTTTCTGTAAAACTTCAATAGTTAAATAATGATTTTTACCCTAAGAATAAAATTATTGATATTATATTATGATTTTTTTTTTCTCGAATACGCTAGGTATTCGCTGATCGAGATACGCGAGTAGTTTAAGTGGTGCAGGAACAAATTAAAACAATATATGGAAAAAATCAATTATTATAATAATTTTAATTATACGAATGCGTTAGTGGTTTAATATATATGTGTATATGTTTTTGAAAATATATACTTTGAATGTATTAATTTTAAGATAAATAAATACATCTGCAATTAATGAAAATAAAGTCAGAACTACTAAGGGATGTTAACCAGCATAATATTTTTTTTGTCTCAGAGATGTTACCCAGAAAAATGGCGTTATACGAAAAAAAAAATGAAAAAATACTAAGAACCTATGATCTATTACTTACTTAAAATCAAGTTACTGTTACATCATCTTTTATAATTAATCTTAATAAAACTATATTAAGAAATGGCTACATGATTTGTTATTTATTAATTATTATTTATTATTTTTGGCTCTACCGGAAGTTAACTTTACATCACCACCTTCCTTGTGTTCCTTTTCCTCCAGTATGTCCTCATGATTCATGCTTAGTGGATCCTTTTGGTGGAGGCAATACTCCGCTCAGTGATCTTAAGACAGATTCGTGTACTTGTCATATACTTAGTTTTTTAAAAGTTTTAATGCTTAAAATATTCTAGCTTCCCAAGTAGTTTCTTCACCCTCTTTGAATGGTTCTAGGAAAGCATTGGCTGTTCTTCCAGTAACCCGAAAATGATAAATATTGTGCACATAAATTCTCTTTTTATGAATTAGATAGTCTTAACTACTTCCAGTAACATATTGAGCACTGAAAAATACAAGGTTTTCCTTTTGGAGCATCTTTCAGGGCGTCTTTAGTAACTCCCCCTAGATTCCCACGACTCCATTCCTGTCCTAAACGACCATATAAGTGAGCTTCAGAAATCATCCTTGAAATTTTAATTTTAATGACACAGTTTCTTTCTATCTGTCATTGTTTTCCTTAGGGATTTAAATTTAAATTGGAATTTCAATGTGATTTCCTTTCCTACTTCAGGAATATCAAACCAACAATCTATTCATAAGGGTTACAAAAGTGAGTATAGCGGTCGTGTTTGACCGTGACTTCTGCTCAAACACCATTAACCAAATTATTATGTTTGGGATCCATTAGATGTTCTTTAATTTAACAGTCTCATTTAATTGAGTTATCTTTAATTTAATATGTTGTTCTCGATTGTGTTTTATCATTCACTAGTAAGTTTTTTTTACAATTAATACCATTTGTTAGTGAGAGCGAAGGAGCTCAGTGAGTAGAGTAGAGGGTTCCTGTAATCAATGTTCCGGGTTTGAATCCGGCTGTGGCAGGTAATTTATTTGACTTGCTAATAGCCATGGAAGGACCCTGAGGAATCTAAAAATCTTACTTGTTTTTCTGTCCGATTTCTACGAAAACTGAAACTAGATTTTTTCATGTGTTCTGGAAGAGTCTTTACCTTATCTATTGGTCATGTAAATTCTTAGTCAAGAATTCAGTTTCCTTAAATTGGTTTCTTTGAGATGGAAATATAATTCATTATTTTCCACTTTTTAACCATTTTTTCTGTTTTGAAATCGAATCAGAAGTCTTATCATCATTGGTATATTATGCAACGGTTTAAATTGTGAATTTTTAAAATTTATTCCTTTGAAGTATCAGTAATGTTGTCTATTTCTTAAAACCTTAACTATTCCCCGTACCACTACAACCCCTGAACTATATAGGATTCAGTACGTAGTTGAGACTGTACTGTTTCTAGGATAACGGCTGTTCAGGGAGGTGACTTGTCCGAGACCACGCTCGACGGCGACGGTTTTAATTTAGAGTACCCACTCTACAGGGACTCGGCAATAGGACCCAAAGGATGGTCTGTAGATCCAACGGACCCAAAACGAGGGAAAAAGGAAGAAATATTTTTTCTAACTGAAAACGAATTATTGGAAATAACAGTAGATAATGTATTATAGATGTATAATATTCCATTGAACTGATATACTATTAACAAAAAATAATTTCTAGTATGTTAATGCGGCTAAGGCAATGGTGAGTAGAAAACTAAGGTGCATAAACTCGAGTCATCGTGGTGTATAATAACTATATAAAAAAAAAAGCTGTACCGCTACAACCCCTAAACTGTGTAGGGTTTGGTACTTGGTAGAGACTGAGATATTGAGATACCAGGATAACTGTTGACCATGGAGTTGATTTGATTGAGATAACGCTCAAACGCCAGGTTTTTAATTAAGGGTACCGACTTTATAGGTACTGGGGTAATCCCCATGAAAATCCCACGAAGAAATAACAATTGTTATTGTAAATAACAATAATAATGTAGATGTATAATATTCTATTGAACAGATACACTATTAACAAAAAATAATTTGTTTCTATGTTAATACGTTTGAGGTAATGGGGATGTAAATACAAAAGCATAAACTCAACTCATCGTGGTGTACATTAACAATAAAAAAAACTAGGTTCAGCACATAGAGACTCTTGTCCGAAATCACACTCAACCGCAGGTTTTTTCTTCAATTAAGAGTACTTTGTTTAAATACATAGCTGGCTGTATGGATGGAAATATCCAATGCCATAAATCAAAAAAAAAAACAAAGTACTTTGTAGAGTTTGGTTCACTTATGCCAGTTTGGATATAATTGAAATTTTATAGCATTGTTTTCCATTCTGAGATAATATTAGCTGGCTGATAATATACATTAGTAGAAAACTAAATTGAATGAGTATTCAAAACATTATAAAACAAATTATTGTTATAACATGAAAAAAAAGGAACTCCACTCCCCAAATTGATACTATATTCTTACATAATTATTTTTATCTCAAGGTTTCATTAAATGGAATTAGATCTGAATTAAAATTAATGTGAATTTTAATGAATTTAAATTTTTATAATTCATTTAAAGTAGCGAAATAAGTAAAAGTTATTAGACACGCACATAAGATTTTTTAAAGCCTCTTCTCATACTTGGAGTCCAAAATTCTGAGAAGATAATTTTTTTGACAAAAAGTTCCAAAGCGCAAAAAAGCGATGACAGCCGGTTATGGAATATGGCGGGTCTGGAAGGCCTTCAAACTTGAATTCTTCTATTCGTTCAATAACCCCGAAAAGACATTTTAATTTTATTATTATTATTTTTTTCTATACTTGAAAACATTAATCGTCTTTCATTATTAATCGTGAAAAAAATGGATGTCTCTAAGTAACAATAATTTGATATTTAACTAAAGGAGAAAAATAAATAATAAACCTGTACCACTATAACCCATGAATGGTCTAAAGTTCAGTCCATGTTTAAGGCTTCTTCAATTCTTGTTAATTGTCACAGCTTTAAGTACTTGATATTGAAGTCTGAACCAAGAAGATCTTGTCTCAATCCACATGACTAGTGCAATGAACTCTTCGTGATTTCTTCCTTTCCAAATTTTTAAACATCGATAACTGAGTTCCTGGACCGTGCAAATACACTAGCCTGTTTCGTCTATCTTATTGCGAACCGAAAACTTTCTTTTAAAAAAAAAAGAAAGAAATTCTCTTTGTACTCTTTGAACAACATCCTCGTATAACTATAACCACCAGTTTTAGCTTTTGTTATAGTTCTGAAAATATTATTTTCACTAACAAAAAATAGTCATAAAACCTCAAAAGCAATAAATATGATTTCCTCAATTTAAGAATAAAAACTTCCTCCATGATTTTATATATGTACCGTCCATTATACGCAATATGAATTTATACCTATACATGTTCTTATAAAAGCATTATTTCTCCCAGGTATAGTTACCAAACAAATAGTAGAATTTTATGAAAAAAAAAATCATCCCAAAAAGACACAAAGAAATAGATTGGCGCAATTCAAAAAGGCTTGAACATTGCAGGAATTACATCGAAGAACATCCAAAATCAGGCAGTCTGCAGACCATAAATTCATAAGTTCTAAGATGAACAAGAAGAGAAATGATATCTACAGCAGAAGAATAAAAGAAATATGGACTCAAAGAAAGGGAACTGCATTTATTTGTATAAATATATACACACACACACATAATTTTTACTTTTAATTCTTGAGATTCTATTTATCCTTTAAGTTCCTTTTGGCTCCAAAAGTTATAAGATTTAAGCCGAAAGATAGTTTAAATATAGGCTGAAGCTCAAGAACGAAATGTAACTAACTACTTATAAACAGCCAAGATAAGGATATATGTACGTATTATCATATACATATATCAAATCAGGAAAACTTTTAAAAATAATAATAATGTCTTTATTGATTCTCTGACTAGTCCCTACTAGAATAATAATACAGGTGTTGTAAGCTATTATGTATTAGAGTGTAAAATAATTACATTTAATTAATTATTACAAGTAATTTAGTAATTGAGAAAGAATAAAAAAATGAACAAAAAAGATATGAATTACCTACAATAACAATATTTTAAGAACAGATTAGAAGAAAAGAAAGAAAAAAATTAAAACCAGTTAATAATAATTATATAAGAGAAACAATTTATGGTTGCATATATATCAAATTTATGCCAAGAAAAAAAACAAAAAAAATGAAGAAAAATTAAACAATATTATCAGAGATTTACATGTATCCCTTTTTGTCCTTTTTTTCTTTTTTACTATCTATCTATATGATATTAATAATACATATGTACGTGGTTTAAATTCCACACACTCATATAACTTGTGATACATACTCATATAACATATAATACATACTTTTCTGCTGATGTTTTTTTTAAAACACTTATAAAATATAGTGAATATGTGGAGTCATGGATAATATTTTTTTTTTTTAGTCTACAGTAAAATAATCCATCTACAACTTAAAATGACGGAATGAAGAAGTGTAAGAGAAGAACTTATTGTCGAATGAAATTATATTACATGAATAAGGAGTCAGATTGAAATATATCTAATTCAATGAAGAACTTCTGTTACGAACTAGTTTGATCATTAACCATGGTCTAATATTTATGGAATATAGTATACATGTACCACAGTTATTAACTATATCTACTAAAAAAATAATAATAAAAAAACTTACAAAAATGAATCGAATCACAAACTGAAAGTAATAGGGAGACTGAAAAAAAGCTAAACATCCTCAGCCCCGAAGAAACTCTGCCAACTTTTATAAGACTTTTTAGTTTCGATTAACTTCCTATAAAAAAATATCGATTTATTCTCAAAAGATTGTTTTAGTTGAAAATAATAGGAGTTTAGTTCTTATAGTTTTTTTTTGTTCGAGCTTTAAAAGCCAATAGATTAAATTGGCATTTTTGAGGTAAGCCTTCAGTCGCAATCGCATTGCTTCATTTACAAGATTTTTTTAAAAATAAAGTCATGTTTATGATGTTTGAACTTGAAGTTTTATGGAAATAATCAGAGGAATGAGAGTTAAAATAAAAATTATTTCAAATTTTTGAAATCTTTCTAATGGCTAATGAAATAATTTAATGTCATCATTACAATAGGAACTCTTTGCTTTACCAATTTTTTTTAAGTCACATGGAACTTTCAAATACCTCTATTGAAAAATTAGTTATTTTTTTAGTTTGTTCTTTTGAAGGAGCGATATATAAGCTATGCATGGGTACCTATAATAAATGTTTTAATTAGGTATTATAATTAGTTATTATTAATATAATTATTATTTACAACTGGGACTTGGCTAACCTGAGGTAGACCTGGCGGACCACACCCTTATCGATTTACCTCGTCTTTGCATCCTTACCTGGTTTTAGCAAACTCCCCTGGCTTTCTTATTAATTTTAATTATGTTAATAACAATTTTTCGATAATGTTACTCGTACTATCAGTTATTTAAAAAAGCCACAAAAAATATATTAGAACAGATATCTAAAAAACAAACGAAAAAAAACCTACCAATGATGGTGAAGATGATTGCTGAATAAAAATCCAATATCTGTTAATTGCTTATGTAGCAATGTTAATATTATATTATGTAATTAAAATGGAATTAATAACAAATACAATAAATTTTTTTTAAAATGGGCATTTGTAACATTAATATCTTCTTGAATAAATATTTAAAAGAAAAATTATATATAAAATAAATACACACATTCTGCACCCCGGAAAGGATGCCAATTTACATTTTTGTATTTATTTTTTTTGTTATTGTCATTGATAAGTAATTGGAAGTATTGATCGAAGTATTTATTTATGATAACCTAAAATGTTACTTAATTTGTGGACATGATGTCCATAACTTCCGGGGCACAGAATTGTTGGAAGAAGGGTCTTACAATACGATTTTTTAAATTATTATTTTTCTGCTGAACTAAATAAATTTAATACAATTCAATGAAGCATCTTCCAAATATATAATATAAATATATTTTTTATGCCATTCACAGATTTTATTCACTTCGTCACTGACGTTTCAAGATTCTTCAGGGTCTATAAATATCTAAATATTAACTAATTCACTTTATATATTTCCGAAATTGAAATTATATATTTAATATTAATACGTTAAATAATTCTAAATAATTACATCTTGTGTTAGCTGTATTTATTAATACATGATATTTGGTAAGAGTATGTATTAAATGTAATATGTATTAAAATTTCTATAAAATTGATTATTTCCTACTTTTATTGTAATTATTTAATAATTTTGAACAATTATTCACCCAATGAATACATTGAAATCATTTTATTATTTTTTTTATTTCATTTGATTACTCCAAATGGTATATATTTCTTTGAATAATCAGAATTTCATTTGTTCTATTATGCATCAGAAAAAAATGTTATATTATTATTATTTATATTATTTTTCTTAAAGGTATCCAACTTGCCTTTATGGGTACAACCTCTTCCCCTCCAAAGAAATAAGGAAGAATCACGTCTAAAATTCTTCGAATGTAAGTTATTGCGTAGAATATTATATTTACGCATAAAATAATATTTTGTAGATATCTAAACTATTTTTTTTCGGATTTTCCTTTTAATTTATTTTATATTTTAAACAATTTGTGAAATTATAGATAAGTCTGTAATACAAGGAAATAATAACATAATAAAAACACGATAGTTTGGCTAAATAATTGTTAGTTTAATTTAGATTTTACAAAAAGTAAATTTATAAAATTAACATATTTTTTTTTTTTAATTCAATTTATTGATATTTACAACTATAATACTATTACAATAAGTAAATCTGCTATATGTACAATACGACTTGAAAAGCACTTGTGGAGAAACTACCCATCGGTAGCACTCCAAAAAGTTCTATAGTAGATGGTCTCGAGGCCATCTTAACATGTTTAACAAGTAATTTTCACGAATATGTTAATTTTATCATAATCCATTATTTTTGAAAAATAATTATGAAAAACTGTTGTTTTTAGTTTTTAAAAAATCCCACAAGATTTCAAAATAATTTTCATGAAAATTATAATTTACAAAAATTATCTGCAAAAGGAAACGTTTTATTTTCCATATAATTTTTTTCTTGTATTGATATCAAAATGAAACTATCAAATCATTTTTTATTCTCTCTTTTATACTTGGTTGGAGATCAAATACATTACTACATCCTTTATGATCAAGTATCATTGATTGTTCATATCCATAAACAATGATTACTACATATGTCTAAATGTAGAATTATTTTGTGAATTAAGTTCATTAATTGATATACTTTTTCAAAATGAAAAGGCCTACTCGACATTCTTTAGGTTTTTTTTTTTGTTTTAACTCCATCATACATAGGAGAATCATATCTGTCTTTTAGTTTAGTATCTGCATTGATTTTGTCAAATGAACTTGGACGACTTGTTGTTGACATTGATCAGAAACAATGGCGTAGGCCCTGATATCATGATTCAATACGAATCTGAATTTTTATTTAGAGCTTGTATAGTAGTAGATATGTTCATTTAGAATAAATTTAAATAAAATTACTGAGTTACTCGTTTATGGATTTATTATTTTTTAAACCTGATGAAAATTCAAAATATTTACATTGCTGAATGTTTATAATTGAGTTTAAAAAGAATAAATTATCCAATTTTATGGTTTGGCCCAATTTAAGGTTAAATAGTTCTAATTGGACGAAACTGTATTGTATGTCATTTTTTTTAGTAATTATCCAGATATCCTTTCTATAAATTCTGAAGGGGGTAAGCCCTTGTTATCCCCTTATTGTCCTTTCTACTTTTCCTAATCCTTTTGCATTTACGATTATTTTCATCTATAGCATCATAATCCATAACTGCTCTACGACTTTCCCAGATTCTGAGCTCACAGGTACAAGGCAATTTAAGGGAAACTACCCTTGCGCCAGAATTAATAGGGAACTTTTATTTATAGGCAAAGCAATCAATATTTTTTCTGATTTTTTATTAAATTTGTAATTTTGTATCGAGATTAATTTAGGTAATTATAATGTTGAATTATATCCTGTTTTTGTATTATACTACTAATAATTCTGTTTGTTAATTCATTTAACATCACTTCATGCTCTGCTATAGCTAATCGGATGCTGCAGTGGAAGCTCTAAAGTTTGCCTATCCAGGTTCAGTTTGGAAAGGAATTTTTTACGAGTATCTGACATCGAACAGGCTCGGGGTCCCCTTTAACGCCCATTCCGAAGGACCGCATAACCAAGGATTTTTACTCCCTTTAAAAAATCCTAGGGCTATCTGCCGGGCTAAGAACCTTAACCCTTTCTTGGGCTTAGTAGGTTCTAATAATTCTGTAATGAAATATTTTATATACCTATACACACATACTTTTTAATGAGAGAAATCGAAACCGAATGAGTGAAATTACAATGAGCTTAATTTTGCTCCTGTAATCCTTTAATTATTAATAGCCCAATTTATTTTTTTAAATTAAGAAACAATAAGACACTCAAATTTTCATACGATTTATTTTTTTTATTTATTTATGGCATATATTTTTTCATAAGTCACCTTCGTTTTTAATTTTTTTTAATTAACAGATATCTTAAACAACCTAACCAATGTCTTCGTCTGATTATTAATATTTTTTTTTTATCGAGTGAAACTAAAATGAGCTTATCTCTATCTAAGAATTCTTGTTCAATTTTAATATTTTTGCTAGAAGTCAGTAAAATTAGTGTAATTATGCTCTGAAAATCCTATTTTGCGTCGGATACTATAAATTATCTCTAAATAAGGAATTTTTTGTTATATTTACTAATGGTTTAAAAGGGCACTCTCCTCCAAAAGAAACTGCATCGGTAAAACCTTGGCTGAAAACCTAAATAAATCTAAGACAATATTCTAGAATCTAAGTTTTTTTTGTGTCATTTTGTTGTGGAGGTGTTAAATTCAAGAGAAAAACAAATAGTAAATGTAAACAAATAAATAACGATACAATAGTGTTTTAATTATTCTGTCGATTCGAATAATTCTGATGGAACATTTTGAATGCTCCATTCAAAATTCATAAATCTTTAAGTTCATAAATCATTCTATAATTATTACTAATATTAAACTAGAGCCACAAGCTCAAAAAGAAACACTATTATTTATTATAATGCAATTGGGAAAAAACCACAATGCAAAGCCTTATGTTTCAAATCCAGTAACACTTACCGGTCGACGTTTCGCCTATTCAGGCATTATCAAGACACTAAAAACAAAAAAGGGGTTATGTGAATCACATCTCAAAGAAAAAGTGCAATACATCCCAACGATCAACAGGCTCCAAACATGAGACAGCACCCCACCACCAAGACGTTCAACATACAACTGAAAAGAAGGTAATACGCAACCAGCTGGGAAGGTTATAGAATCAGCTGATCCACAACACATATCAAGTAATATTAACCTATACAAATTTATACATATTAGCAAAGTTAGCCAAATTTTTCTTTTAAAATATTTAATGTTTTCGAATAATATTATTACTAATATTATTAAATCGAAAATATAAAATTTTTTTTTTTTCATTTTCGCCACTTCAGCATTCTTAAAAAAAAAAAACTGTACAACTTCAACCCATGGAGGTCCCTGGGCCCAGTCAATAGAGACTTGTTAGGACTAAATCACGCTCAACCCCCAAATTCCCCCCCCCTCATTTTGGATAACTACTTTATAGAGGCTGGGTGAGCCCCAGGAGAGTCCTAGATCCCATAGGATCCATCTCCGGCCACTAACAGTTTAAATAAAAATCTGCCAGTGAGCGGGATATGAACCCAGAACCTTCGGTAAGGCAACCGAGCACTTAATTAAAAGTCAGTTATTGGTTGTGATGTTATTATTTGTTATTACTTTTTTCGTCTTATTAAGTTATAATATTTACATTTAATTTTCAATTATTGAGTTAATCTATTCTAAGAATACTTCCATACTTAAAGTAGATAACTTGCTATCTAATAACATGAATATATCCGGCCAATTAAAAATAAATAATACTATTTTTCTTTTTATGAAGTCGCATGATTGAAGAAATCTGCATGTAGCACGCGAATAACAAAGCCAATGACCGCTTATATGACTGCGATGGAAATAGATTAACCAATATAACTACATTGTACTATTATATATATTATTAGAAGTAATAATACTTTTTATATATTAACAATGAAATTATTTTATTATTATCATTATCGTATTCTGCCAATAGTGGAAGAAGTTAAGCAAACAATTCAATCAAGCTTTCTTTGGGTTCTTCTTGTTCTTCCAATAGGCTTTCATTCTCTCTGAGAAGGCTTGCCTACGTTCCTCCGACCACTTCGGTCTGCACTGCTTTTGCTTTGGTTGCTCTGATGTAACTTTCCACTTGTTGACTTTGTGTCTGCAGGTGTCTCTTTCTAAAATGTCTGTTGCACTTATGTTAGCGTTTTTGAGGTCCTTTAGAAGTTCGGCCAGCTAAGGTGTTGAATTCTTAAGTGATCCAATTTTTACTTTTCGTACCTGATTTGTTATAATATAGTATAGGTAACCTTCTCCGAAAAGTTATTCATAAAACAGGCTTGATTTAGTTCATGTAGAAGTGACTGCGTTGAGCCAAAAGTTCATCACCGAAGATTTCTTTAATTATTTCAATCAGCCCTGCAGTGTTAGTGACGTGTGAAACAGCGAGGAAGACCAAGAAAAATATGGAAAGTCATTGAGGAAAATATGTACGGCCATGTTCTGAAGGAGGAAGATCAACTAAATAGAAGAAAATGGAAGAATGAACTAAAAGACATCTTAAGTTGATGGAAACCTCAATATTAGGAAACCCTTATGGAAAAAAATGTACAACAAAACTCGATAAAAGAATTTATAAAATGTGATCATTAATTATTTTCGATTAATAAATTTAATATTACAGAAGAATTGGTTGACTGTAACTTCTAATCTAAGGAAGAAATAGTTGGTTGTGCAGTCAATAAAAACACCTAAATAAGTGTATACTTATTTATTGTGTGCCGACGTTTCGGCCTACAATGTAGGCCATCTTCAGGGCAAATATACTAAGCGGCGGCGAGAACGATCAACTGCCAAAAAAAATTTTGATTTTTAAAAATGATTTTTTTTTTTCAGTTGATCGTTCTCGCCGCCGCTTGGTATATTTGCCCTGAAGATGGCCTACATTGTAGGCCTAAACGTCGGCACACAATAAATAAGTATACACTCATTTAGGTGTGTTTATTGACTGCACCCCCAACTATTTCTTCCTTACAATAAATTTAATAGATGCGGGCTAATCAAAATTTTTAAATTGGAACTTTTCCATATAATTTTACACTATGATAAAACAATTTTTTATTAAAAGTTAAATAAATGTATTGTTTATTGTCATTAATTATCAGAACAGCTTTGGTGATGATGTTTAATAAGCTTACAAATCCGTACATTTACGCATATATGTAAGACTAGCTTTTGCCCGGTAGGCTTCACTCGCGGGGAATTTGGTCTGCCAAATAAAGTTTCGTGACAGATCATTTTATATAAATAATTTATTTTTTTTTTAACTGTAAGTTACTCATACATCCAAAATTTCAGATGTCTAACTTCAAAACTGACGGATTCCATACAATCTTTGAACCCCTATTATATTAAGGTGGAACTATGGGGTTAGAATTATTCAAATTTCTTTCTTAAATTATACAAAGAACCTATCTGCAAATTTCAAGATGCTAAGTTCCTGATTTGCCTATAATTATGTACTATAATGGATTCTCCACAGAACACAAAAAACTGTCTGGGGGGGGCACGTGCCACCGTGCCCCCTAAATCTGTTCTTGCTGTAGCCTATGCGTTATTATGATGTAGAACCTATATTATTGTAAAGTTTCATCTAAATTCTTTCAGTAGTGTTTGTGTGATTAGTATATGAAAACAATAGTTTCACTCATTTTCTTTCTGTTATTTTAACAACTATTATCATGTGATTTACCTTAAATTATGTATTATAATGGATTCTCCACAGTACCAAAAAATCTGTCTGGAGGGCACGTGCACCTCCTAAATCCGCCCTTGCTGTAGCCTATGTGTTATTCTGATGTATAACCTATATTGCTGTTGAGTTTCATCCAAATCCGTTCAGTAGTTTATATCAAAAGTCTAACACATTAAAGGTTGCAACAGTAATGTCACATGTAGCAAACTTACATATATATCAGTTACAAAGACCAATTCCTTTACCCATTAAGTAAAAAATGTTTTTACAATTTTCCGGTTGATGGTGCACTTGACATTGTACGGGCCATTGGTTTCGATGGTTACTCGGATCGAAAAGTCACTGATCCGATCCTGTCAGTCATCATCCTATCTATAAAAAAAATTAACCACTAGAATTATTTATTATTAATCATTATCTACTATATAATAATAATGGTGATAAAGAAACTACAATCGTCATCGCTCGAAATATCAATTAGCTTTGAAATTTTTTATACTACTAGGGAGCATGTTAGCTCAATTAGTAGATTTATGGTGCTGATTATTCCGTGTTCAAATCCAGCTATAGCGGATAAAATATTCAGTCTACTAAGTCTGCAGATTCTCCTGGGATTTGAGCCTCAATAAAGCTGGGTACCCTTAGCTTAAAAACAGTTTCTACCTTGTACTTAGGCTTTTGTTTCACTGTAATCTTCCAGAATCTTTTCGAGGTTTCTTTCAAGTCTTAAATTTTAAAGATAGCTGTTATGTAGTTGGAAGCCCTCTAATGCAACCGGTTATAGTTCCAATAGAGTCAGATAATTTTTTTACCAAAAGTTTTAGAAAATGTATTTGTATTTTAATAAATTTTGAACTATTACAAGGCACAAATATTGGTATCTTATTTATTTCAAAACTATATGCGACATTGCATGGAGAGCGAAGTGGCTCAGTGGTAGCAATGAGATGCCATGCCGAAAATCCTGGTTCAAATCCCGCTGTTGGTAAGACTTTTATTTAGTCTGTTAACAACCGGATGTGGATCATATGGGATCTCCTGGGGCTCACCCAGCCTCTATCAAGAGGTTATAACCCAAAATAAGGGGGAATTCTGGCTGTTGAGCGTGATCTCGGGCAAATCACCTCCCTGCATAGTCGTTGACCAAGAAACAGTAAAGTATGTACCATGTACTGAACCCCAGAACCGTCCACGGGTTGTAGTGGTACAGGTTTATTTGTTTATTATTATTATATGCAGAATTGCATTTTATTAAAAAAGGGTATTTGTTTCAGTATGTGGTAGGTAGTGTACTGCTTCTAAGTCAAGGTAGTCCTTGGTGATGATTGGCCGAAATCCCACCATCAAATGATAGATTTATACACCAATCAAGTGCCCCAACAGTGCTGAGTGATCCCCAGGATGGTATACAGATCCAATCATGGCGCTAGCGGAAAAGATAATGAATTGAATATTGTCACGAACTCCAGGTTGTTATTTACTTTTCCATTATGGCTTACGCCTTACCTCCCTACGGGTCGAGTAGTTTATGGTTAGGAAGTTAATTATTTAAATGTTGATATGTGTCGGAATTGGAGAATTAAAATCAATAAAACCCATGACTTCATGCCCTACTGTATCATTTAACAGCACTCCACTTATCCATGTTGAACAGATTCGCTACCTAGGACTCAACTTAGACAAACGTCTCACTTAACCCTCACGTAAGACTGAAAAGACAAGGAACCGCTCGAAGTTTCAGGCTACTTCAACACTTACTAGACAATCGCTCTAAGCTCCCAATTAACTACAAAAGACTCATCTGCATGACCATCATACGACCTATCTGGACTTACGGAGTAGAGCTTTGGGGCTCCACTAAGCCATCTAATTCCTCTCGTATCTAATCCCTACAATCCAAAATCCTTCGTAAAATCCTCAATGCTCCTTGTTTTGTTAAGAATAAAGTCATCCATAACGACCTTAATGTCCCATTTGTTAATGATTTGGCCCGAACCCGGTATCTATCATTCCATAATAAACTCCAGGCCCATCCAAACCCTCTAGTTTCAAACCTAGCTTCCTCTTCAATTCCCGATAATCCTCCGAGGCGTCTGAAAAGAAGATGGCCCCGTGACTTTCTTAGTTGAACTTGTGATATGAGTACTACCAGTGGGTAGTTCTCTACTTGTCATTCCCATGTCATTATATATCAATCAGCCTATTTACTTGTTGTATTATTGTAATACAAGTGTAAATATCAATAAATAAATTTTTAAAAAATGTTGATATAATTGTCGTTGCTCTGGTAAGAAATATAATATCATCCACTTGAGCCACGATCTCATGGTGTTCTGGAGCGGGATTACTTCCTCTCTCTCTCTCTCTCTCTCTCTCTCTTCACTGAGGAACAAATAGAGGAAGAACAAAAACGACCACCGACGAGAGAGAAGTCGAGGGACTAGACAGAAGAAGGCGGTGACTACAGAACAGGCTACGGACTATAAATATGAAATGAGGCGATGGTGGATGTGGATGGTGGATGAGGATTGTGGATGGTCCGGGATTCCTGGCAGTTCTGAGAAGGCATTAGAGCCGGGGCTCACTCTGCCGCTTCTTTTTGTCGCGCATTCTTCCGCCCTCTTGAATGAAAATATTTTCGAGGGGGCCCCCTTTGCAAAAAAGTGGCTACTGGTCTTGAGCCCCCCCTTCGTATCTAATCCCGTAATTGGCCCCCTCTGCATTCCCTTCCTTTATCAGCTTCTTATGGCCACCGCGATCTTAACATATGAGAGGACACGTGTAGCTAATAAAGTAAGATATGTCTCGGCTTGTAGTACCCTGTATAAGCAGAGGAATGTTGGGAAATGTCGGTGTAAATATTTTTAGAAAATATCTATCCTTTTATCCAATGTATCGTTAGAGAAAAATAAATCGATTTTCCCTCTTAAAATTTATAAAAACAAAAATAATTATAATAGCAGAACTGATGAATAAAGAACCAAATAAAGTATATTTGCTTTACTATTATCATTATCCAGCTAGTGAGCCACATCACTAGAACTCTAATAGACGTTATACCCCATAACCTAAGATCCTCAAAATCCTCTTAAAATGCATACGGTGCAATAGAGATGTATACATGTACATATATTATTTACTAATACACATTAAAGTGTTGAAGTCTGCTTCAGAAGATTCTTCATTGTTCAAGGATCTTGAGGGAAAAAAAATCTATCTTAGTTGAAAGGCATAGCTCCAAGTAATCAATATTCTTAAGAACAACGCCTCACAACATTAGATCAAATTGGTTGTATTTATTACGTTTGTTAGTTTGTCAATACAAGTATATCTTTGTATATGTTACTTTGTATACCTTAGTGACTTTAGCCTTTACTTGTTTGCCATGATCTTCCACTACTCCTACATTCGTTCACTGAAGTCTCTCTTCCTTTCTTCGTTACAAACTGATCTTTGGGCCGTGGGTGCTGTCTTCTCTGACATTATTTCCTACTATATATATATTTAAAAGACTATTGAAATTTTATGGACATAATAATAAAATTCCACCTACAAGAACTGGTGCTTAAATAAATATACAAGTTAAGTCAATGAAACCATGGATTAGCCAAGTTTTAATTTTGAAATCGTTGTTATGATGCATTGGACTATCTTTAAATATAGATATTTTTCCAAAACAAAAGGAGACGTTTAAAACATTAATTAAATGATCGGGGTTGCTTTACTCGATCATTTAAAAAAAACTACGACCCTTGAAGAGACTTGTGCTCAGTATGTTGTACGTTGACTGTACTGATTCCAGGAAAATGGTTGTGTAGGGAGGTGATTTTGTGAGGAGAGATCACGCTCACCCGCCTGGTTTTCCTCCAGTTTGTGTGCCTAAGGAGGGTCTGTCTCCAGATCCCCAACGATCCATCTCCGGCTGGTAACAGATTAAATAAATTATCTGCCACAGTCTGATTTGAAAACATGATCTTCCGGCACGGTTAACTCACCCTCCTCCCTTACGCACATATTTAATTCGATTAATAAAACTATAATTTTGATAACCTTGAAAATTAATGATTATTGGCTAAAATCCAATGGGCAAGAGTTGTTGGGGCATCTTGTAAATTCGAGAAAAAAAATATCGATGCAATATACGCAATTATACATCATAGAATTCATTATATCGACCTAAACTGATATTGGTTATGATGAGAGCCTCTCATCTACACCTCCGGCTTCTTTTTTGAGCATTCACCCGTCGTTTAACTTTGATTAGCTTTCTAATGTTTGTCTCGTCCGACCGTAACTTTAGGTGCCAACTTCAATCAACGCTGTGATGTGATAGAAATTCTATATTATACTAACGGTACGGGTTATTCCGCTTCCTGGAACTCGTACTTCTTTCCGTCAAATATTTTCCGCTATAATTAATCTTTAAGAACTTTTAATTGTGCATTAACCTTATAGGTTTCTTCAACATGACTAATTAATACTATAAACCAGAATAGTTGCAGGTATTGGGGCCGCTCTGTGTGTACAGAACTGAGTCGCTGACCTGTTATTTCGAATGTGACAGATAAATTATTTTATTCTGATAAGAGCTGTATTAAAAAACTGTGTGGAATGTGAAACCTTCCTGGATCTCCTGGACCAAGCCTCTACTTTGAACTAAATCCAACAGTGGAATATAGTATTGCAGTTGTTTTTTTATTATATACGTTTAGTATTGCTCTTTACAACGATTATTATAATTATAAATAATATTACGAACCCCTTTCAAATGCTACATAGCTTTATATATTCCAAAAGAGAAATGGAGTCACATGTGGTCCAATGGTTAGCATAATAACCTACTATGCCTTACATCGCAGGTTCGGAGCTCGACAGGTCGCTTTATGATTTTTTAACGAGAGTAAAAAATCCTGAGTTCTACCATCCTTCGGAAGGGACGAAAATGGGGATCTGGAGCCTGTACGATGTCAGGTACTCGTTAAAGATCTCTATAATACTTGGACAGGCAAAATTTAGGAGTAGCACTGTTGTATAGTCCGATTAGCCCTAACTGCATAAAGTGACGTTAATTGAATAAACATAAACAAAAGAGAAATGTGAGGAAGAAAATAGTCCGGGGCTAGTGATGAACAGGAGCTTGACACTAGACTATGACACTATTCATAGTCTAGTGTCAACCTCTTGTCAACCTCCATCACTAGCCCTGAAGAAGACCTGCAATGCGGGTCGAAACGGTGGCTCTTTAATAAACAGTTCTCCCTATATAAGAGAATTTTTCTTTACCTCTACCCGGACCATTTTCTTCCTCATAATTAAATAAGGTCAACTAATATTATTCAACATCTATTCAAAAGAGAAATGGTGACTGGTAAAATTTAAAAGCAAGTTATTCAGCACTAAACTGTCCCTTTGGTTACATTCCCAAAGCTGTAGTAACCAACCGAAAAAATTATGACATCGGCTTTTTTCATCAATCAGAGCAATCTATATTATATTATAATATATTTATCGATATGCTTCAATGATTTTGACAATAAATAGACGGGAACTACTAAATGCTTCTGCTTCTAAGCGTATGAAGGAAACAAGACAACTGATTGGTCTTGCAGCTTATAATGATTGATGTTCACTGTATTGAAATTTGATAATAGGCCTTAAAAATTCACTAAAAGGGAAACTGTTGCTATGATGTATACCTATACACCGTCTGAGCTAACCCCTTCCAAAAAATTAAATCTTTAACTCCATACTGTACATGAATGTTCCTTGTAAATCTGTTTCCAACAAATCTGTAACCTGTTATTGATGTTGCTGTACAGCCTTAGACAGACGCAGAAAGGGCAACTAGAAGAGGATAGGAGACGAGACGAGGACTCTAAGAGAGGACATAAATACATCAAAGCTCATTAGCGGAGATTGGAAAGGACTGAGCCTCACTGAATCAATCCGCTCGGACTGACTATCTTCCTCGGAGCTGTATTAAGAGCTCAGCCGCTCAGCTGTCTTCTGCTGCTGCTGTATGTAAATCGCCTGACTTTATCTCTCTGTATTCAACAGTCAGTCTTCATCAGTGTCTTCCCCCTCCCTCTTATACCCTCCTCTCTCTCTCTCTCTCTCTCTCCTCTCTCTCTCTCTCTCTCTCTCTCTCTCTCTCTCTCTCTCCTCTCTCTCTCTCTCTCTCTCTCTCTCTCCTCTCTCCTCTCTCTCTCTCTCTCTCTCTCTCTCTCTCTCTCTCTCCTCTCTCTCTCACTCTCTCTCTCTCTCTCTCTCTCTCTCTCTCTCTCTGTCTCTCTCCCTCTCTCTCTCTTCTACTCTTAACCCGCAATTAAAAACAGTATCCCTGCCTCCTTCGTCCTATAGCCAATTAGTTGTACAGTTGTATCGTCTGCTTGAAGTACCTTCGGGCTTGTGCTTGGTACGAATAAAATCGAATATGCACTGCTAAATGGCTCTTTGTAAATTCAAAGTTTATATATTTTCAAAGCAAAACATTGATACTCGCGAATTGCTTTACATAACTAACCAGACAATGTCATTCAGTCTCGTTATACATTCTAAGTAGACAGGAACGTAGAGCATAAAATAGCTCCGACTATCAGGAACTAAGCCTAGGAGGTCGTACGCAATGAAGGAGTACTGAACCATTAAGAGTATTGACATGGTGAGACTGTACTGTTTTAAAGCAACAGTGCAAGATTACTAAGTTCTAACTGAATAGTTAGGTTCATACTTTAAAAAGGTTTGGTGAGCTCCAGAGTGGATGTAGATCATTGAGGTAAAATAATAAATCTGAAACTACCAGAATCAAATCCCCCATACACTCATTTTAACCAACCAAAATACGTTAATCGTCTTAAACGTAGTAACATAGCTACTGATGCCAGGATTCCGCTTGATCTCCAAAAATGGGAAGTGCAACAGCACTTGATCGGAAAACTAGCGTCAATAAATAATAAAAATGATCAGCCGGAACTCTTGGGAATAGCCCTCGCCCTCCCCAGGCTCTTTAATGACCTGAAGGTTGATCACCTTCCTGCACAACTGTTGGTTGAGTGTTGGCACAACACTCTTCACTATGTGCTGAACCCTAAGCACTTCATTGTTGTAGTGGTACAATCTTTGTTTTAATATAATTATTTGTTATCAAGCCTTCACAATTACTACCAGGAAAATGATCTTATTTTTATATCAGTGCTTACTCTCTTATCTTAATTCACTGGTTATAATGGTGAAAACCCTTTGGAACAGAAAAATTAATCATTATAACGAAAAAAACTGTTTTTGGAAGGTAATATACTTTTTAATAACGTTAAGAGGAACATTAGGTTGGGAGTAAGACAAAACAAAAAAATCACTTTAATTTACAATTCGAAACGAGAACAATAAGAGAGAAGAGACAGATTCTTTATTTAATAAGCTGAGGAAGATAAAGAGTAACAGAACGGAGCGCAAGATGACGAATGGCAGACTGCTGGGGAAAAAACCGTTGCAGCTTCGCCCTCTGTTAATTCTGCCCGTCTGTGTAGTAATTACCTTTTATAATTACCATTATGGCAACTTACAACAATATTAAATAGATATAAAAACCTACACCACTAAAACGCATGAAGAGTAATGTGTTCAGTATGGTGGTGGAGACTATACTGTTTCTAGGACTATGCTCGTGTAGGGAGATGACTCGTCTAATATCATGCTCAACCAAAAAGGGTATCCACTTAATAGAGTCTGAGTGCTTCCAGAAGGTTCTCAAAAACTGAGAAACAAATTAAATAATTTATTAAATAAGAAAGATCATTTGAATACTTTGGTATCGTATTTTATTGTTTAAACTATGTTCTGGATCGTCCCTGTGGGATCCTTTGATCAGGTGAAAATGTGTTGTTCTCAACGTGAAGCAATGAACTGTAAATGTTAAATATAACACATACAATATATCGCTCCTTCAAAAGAACAATGTCACAACTCTAAAAATCTAATTTTTGTATTTTATATACAATGTCAACTAATAATATCCCACATATTATAAAAATAAGGAATTCGTATTTTACAGTTGTTAGCGACTCTTTCTTCAACATTCTCGGTATGTTCATAGAAAATGTGCCATCTGATTTAAACTATGACGGATGGTTATCGTGAGCCAACTACATCATAACTAAAACGGTTACAATCATAATCAAGACAAATGAAGAGTTGTCTTCTGATAAAAATCTAATTCTTGGCTAATCGTACAGTTCCGTGGTCGCTCCTGTTTTCAGAACCGCTACAGTTCCTGCCATTATCTTGTCGGGGAGGGCGATAATGGCGATATAACGAGCCACGGTAGGGTGGGAAGTGGCACGCCACGTCATTATGTCACATTTGTCATCTAATTATGCCACTCTTGGCGGCTCGGGAATAATAAAGAAAAAAGCGGGGTGGATTATCATCCGCGGCTCATGGATATCGAGTAACGACACAGAACTCACCCATTACGGTTCGCTACCTGACACATGTTACTCACCTGTTGGATGGCGGCGAAGCGGGGGTTCGAAACCCGCCAAGAAGAGGCAGGAAGTCGGCCATTACAGAGCTCAGACATGATGACTATATAATTGCCTCGGTTGACACCAGCCATTCAGTCGTGTACTACACCTACTATCGTCTACTAAAATAAAATATTCATATAAATGTATCAACATCTCCGGTGAATAAGTGATTAAGTCAAATCTTCTCCAAAATATGTTTCTTGTTCTTAAATAAACGGAATTGTGTTATTTTCGCAATGAATAAGTCAAGCATTGACATGAAGAGAAGTTATTGCTTATATCACAGCACCATTTAAGCCAAAAACTACGGGAATATCACGATTACACTTCCCAAAATACAATTAAATCCTTCTGGACATAATTCGACTTAACCACTTACTGACTGGAGCTGGAGGTATGTATAATAGGTAAGTTGAACGAGCTGATCATTTCATACCATCCTTAGAATTAACCCGTCAACAATTTTCCACTTAAATATAAATGTTATATATTATATCCTTTGGGTTTCATTCTTTTCTGAATTGATAGAAATGATAATTAAATGAAGACTAACTAACTTGAACGGTCTTTTCCGATAATTCAGCTAAGCCTCTGTCCATTTCTCGGCACTAACCCTCAAATCATAAAGACATCTGTTAGAATACATTATCAATTATTTCCTTTCTTATTTTATAACAATAATGATAATAATAATTTAGGGGGGGGGGGCGGTTCAAATCACTGCTTTACAAGAGAAGAGGATACCACCCAGCCTAATTAGCGCCACCAAATGAACGTACCAGGACCGAAAAGACGTGGTTAGATTAAATGTAATGAAGTCTGCTCCATTCAGAATCTACAAAGGGGTTAAGCAAAGAGATAGTCTCAGTACACTCCTATTTAACATTGTCATGGACGAGGTTTTGAAGGTATGCAAGCGGAGAACACCCAGAGCAATCGTTAGTTACTGGATTATGGAGCCCGTCCAGGGCCAGTGTTTCGTTTATGCAGACGATATTGTGGTGGAAGCAGACAATGTGGATCCTCTGCAAGTTGCAGTGGTGGAGTGGTCCGAGGAGCTTAAAAGAAGAGCTCAGGACTGTGAGTGAAGGACACCAACTGGAGCAGGTTGATATTTATAAATAGCTGGGAACGATCTTCAGTTGGGATGGGAAGATAGACCAGGAGGTTAAGCATCGAGTGCGTAAAGCAACCCAGGTTTTCTTCCAGATTTCCAGAACTCTGGCGAGCAAGCAGGAGGTAAGAAAGGAAGCGAAGCTTCGCATCTTTAGATCTGTCTTCCTCCCGGTCTTGTTATATGGACCCGAGAGCTGGCTACTACTGGACAAGAATGCCTCACGAGTGACGTCAGAAGAAATGAGGTTTCTCAGAAGAGCTACGGGAAAGATGAGACGAGACTGCGTGAGGAACAGAACAATTAGAGACACCCTGGAACGCAAGCTCAAGTGGTATAGGCACGTTTGCAGGATGGAGGGCGAGCATAGAGCCGGGTGGCTGATGGAGACCATACCGAGAGGGCAAAGACCGGTTGGACGCCCGAGAATCACATATAATATTTATATGGATAGGCTCAGGTGAGAGCGGTCGACCCTGGCGGAGATGAAAAGGAAGGCCCAGGATAGGGACACATACCGAAGGTGGTGCGAGACGTGGAGTAGTTAAAAGCACAAAGGAGATAAAGAGAGAAGAAGGGTTCAAATCAGGTTGTGGCAGATAATTTATTTAATTTGTTAAGAGAAAGGGGTGGATCCTGTGAGATCTGGAGACCCTCCTGAAGCTCACTCATTCTGTATAAAATAGGTACCCTTCATTGAGAGAAAAAAATGGATTTTGAACGTGATCTCGTATAAGATACCTAACTGCACAACTGTTGTCCTGGAAACAGTACAGTCTCTACACTATACTGAACCCACGATTCTTCACGAGTCGTATTGGTACAGGTTTTTTTTTCATTTACCCCAAATATCTTATTCTTCAATTTATCTTATTAAAATCGCCCATGTTTCTATTAACTATTTTTATGTAATCCCAGCGGGTTTTTTTTTAGTTTTTTTTTTATTGGATTTCAATGACCACATAACATTTTACTTACAGTAAATCTTACGTAAATATTCGTTGGTCAGAAAAAGTTCAGTAGACCTTCGAATAGGAAGGGAAAGAGAAATACTGGAGCTTTCCAAGTCAACAGGAAGGTTCACAGAAGACTTGTCGATTTCCAAGATGATATAGATAGTAAATTTAATTTATATATATTCTATATTGTATTATGTAATATATATTATAATATAATATAAGCTGCTTCACTTGGAGTATTTTACGATTGAGGCGGAGGGAGCCGAAACTGGGGCAGGGGTGGTGCAGTGACGTAGCGGCAGAAAAACAGCCAGCGCCCTCCGTCAATACCTAACTCCCTTCGTTCCTCCTCAGCGTCCTTCTTCTTTTCGCTTCATCCAACTCTTTAATTTATTATTACTATAATTATATCAAGAAAATATATAAAATAAGGTATTAGCAAAAGCAAAAAATAGGAAATTAATTAATAGCTAAACTCAAAAAAATCTGATAAGAATAACATCAGATTTCTTTTTTACGCCAATGTAACTATAAACGGTGGCTTAGCAATAAATTCATGAACTTTTGCATAGCCAACGTTTGTATAAAGTCAAAATCTACGAGTACTACAGTATTATTAAAGTAAATTACCACATATCGATGCCTAAGTTCACAAATGTGTTAATTGCAAAAAAATTTGCAATTAACACAGGGGGGTTTTTATATAAATAATAAATAAAAGTTGTGATCAGAAGCCATACTTCATATCTTCATATAAAATCAGTAGAGAAGCTGTGAAGGTTACAAAAATATATTCTGTGCTTAAACTTGAACTGTATTTCTTGAGTTAATTTATCAAAGTTGCCTCCTGTAATTTTTTTTTTTTGGCACTTAACACATATGTGAATTAAGGCATCGATATTATAGGATAATTTAGAATATTATTATACTACATTACCATAGTATGTTACTATATTACTTGGTTAATAATAATAGGTTTAACATCTGAAGGGTAGATTGAAGGATTGCGTTAAGAATGATCTGGCGGATTTGTGTTTGAGTTGAGATTGGTGGTGTCGGCATCGAACTTTCCAGATCGGTAAGCTTAATTATTATTGTTATAGAACACAGCAGTGAGCTGGGTACCTCTGTGAGTAGAGCGCTGGGTAGCTTCACTGAAGGCCGCAGATTCGATTCTGAATATGACAGACAAATTATTTACTCTGTTAACTAAATGATGGACACTCTGAATTAGGGAAAAAACGATTTTGCGTGATCTAGCGATTATGCCTGTATAATTTGTCTGTGTAGTGTATTTTTTTTATCACGTATCGGCCACTAAGGACCTCGTGAATACCATTGGTTAGGCTTGTTTGGGAGTCTGGATTTTCTTTCTTCCCATCTCAGCTAATGTACTTTATTTTATAGAAACTACAAAAATATAAAACGAATTTATTATTTTGCACTTTAGATAATTGCAAAGGATTAGGCAAGCAGCTTCTTCGGTGAAACCCATCGATATTAAACCCATTTACACAAAACCTCGACAAATTATATACCTAAACCTACCTGGTGATTCACTCTATCCTATTGGTGAAAACCGCATGAAAATCCGTGCAGTAGTTATTGAGTTTACCGCGAGCAAATGCGGCCGAGGACTTTGTTTTATAATGTGTATAGTTTGGCACTTCATGTGTATTTATATTATCTTCGTTTTCGTTTTTCTTAAATATTTCCTAAATGCTGACCTGTAAACTTTCATATGTTTCAGCATTTGCATTTGGAGCTTGTTCGTGGATGCGGTCTCTGGATGTCTTTTTGAACCAGAAAAATACAACTATTTTTTTTCTGAAAAATAGATATAATGAAATTCGTAAATATACAATGGCAACAGCAATACATAGAATATTGTGTACTCAGAGAATTATTTTCAACTTGTTAGTTTGTTTTATTATAATAATGACCTTTCGGAGTAATTAGCTCAGTTCTCCTAAATCATAAACATTACTGACCATTACCACCTCCCCTTCTCGCTAAACTCACACCTGAAGTGTGCAACTTGTTCCAGTACTGAGTCATCGGGAGAATAAATGGACGGCGGATGAGAGTGCGTTCTCCTCAGTTCTTGGACTGAGTTAGTTCTATTAGAGGATCATTAGTCCATTATTCAGTAAAATGATGTATAGATAATTATGTGTTAAGGTTATAATATTTATATAAGTGTAAAGATAATTAGAACCGGATATATGGACGATGCTACAGTGGGATTCCTAAATTTTGTCTATCCAGGTATATTTCAGTGGTAGAGAACTGAGTTGCCCTACCAGAAATCCTGGTTCAAATCCCGCTGCAGGCAAGACTTGGAATGAGATCATATGGAATCTATGGCCCTCCTGTGGCTCACCCAGCCTCAATAAAATCTTATAAAAATAGGGCACCCATAGTAAGGGGGGAAATCTGGCGGTTGGGCGTGATCTAGGACAAGTCACCTCCTTGCAGAATCGTTGTCCATGAAATATTACAGTCTCTACCACGTACTAATCCCAAACCCGTTCACGGGTTGTAGTGGTACAAATTTTATTTTAGGTATATTTAGGACATTGACCCACTTTTTTACACCCCTTTTTCTGAAACTCCGTTATTCCTCGATCCGACTGTTAAGGTAGGCTTAATTCGACTCAACCCTCCCGCATCCTGCCTCCCCCCATCCGCTAATTCTTAAACCGCACCCCAAGAACTCCCCTTCCCGAGAAGAGACGATATATTAAGAAGGCTGTTCGGGACAAACAGTGACTGCATTAGCCGGAGATAAATCAGCCTGACCAGGAGGCGCTCCAGTGCGTGGTGTAGGTGCCGTGTGATTTAGGGGAGCTGGTGAGGCCAGCATATTAATACCTCGCGTCACCCCCAGGCAACCCAAGACAAACGATCTTCCTCTTTAATAAGCGCTGGAGAACCAGGAGGTTTCTTGGTTTGGTCTTCTGGTTTCATTCCTTCGCTGCGCCCTTGCGTTTATATCTCAGCTACAAAGAGTAGGGGGGTACTCACGTTAACTATAGCTATCGAGGATATAACTATAAGGAGATAATATGAAATGCCCGTATACATTAAATGTAAATTTCAAAGTGGAATAAGTAGACTTCAGTTGCTTACTATGTTTAAGTTTAGAGATTTTAATGAGCTGTAATTAATGATCTCTTTTTGGATATATTTACTTGCACTAAAATTGAACGAACATTGCTTAGTATGGCATCAAATATGGTCATGGAAACAATGTGCGATAGGTCAAATCAAGCTGGGAAGGGTCTTGCAACAAATACAATAACCGGTGGCTCGAGAAATTTAAAGACACTGTTTGATTCATACATAAAGTATGATAACACGTTAAGAAAAATGTATACAAAAAGGGGTAAATATTTTGAATACAAATGTCTTGATTTCATAAAACTGTTTTACTAAATAACATCTCCTCTGAAAATGGCCATTGCTGGAACTAGGTACAGTTAACATCTCCTCTTTGAAAGTATATAAAAAAAAACTTCTTACGGTGGTGATATTTTATATGTAATAAACTGAGGCAATAAATGAATAATAAATTACTTTAAGGGATTCGATATAAGAAACCTAAAGAACGAAAGGTAATAAAAGTTGTATCAGAGCCCACACCGGGTTCAGTAAACTTTGCAAGAGCAACTAATCGGAACAAGTACATGATGAAAGAAAAAATATATCACAACGTGGTTCGGGTTTCTTTCTAAGTGTCGATACCCTTGAAGAGTTCGTCGGTGGAGCAACTCAACCGGAAAAACAATGGAGGTGATATAGAGTTACCTACAACTAGTGGGAAATAGTGTCTAGAATATAATGTATAAAAAATGGATATCATCTATATCCTTAGTTCCCAAAGTGTTCCAGACGGACCCCAGGGGTCCACGGGAGACTCGACGGGGGTCTACGTTGGCCTGACAAAAAGATGGTTTTAATAATTAGGATCAGTTTGCCGTCGGTACTTTGTTAATTTCATTGCAATAATTAATTAAGTAATCCTATTCTGTTAAAATAGCTATATCTTAGTGACTAAGACCACCTTATGATTACTAAATCTTCACATTTTTTGTCGAGTTTTGGGAATATGGTAGAAATGTAGCTGCAGGGGGTCCACCGTAACCAGTTAAATTTTGAAAGTGGTCTACGAGAAAAAAAGTCTGGGAACCTCTGATCTGTATGGTGAAAATTTACCGTCCGATGACAAAGAATATTTTTTTAAAAAAATTATTGAAATCTACAAATGTATTATAATAATACAACAATACAAAGAATGATACATAATGGCATGAGATAAAGGCAAGTAGAGAAACTACCTAATGATAATACTTGAATTACAAATCCAACTTAGAAGGTAACGAGGCCATTTCCTTTTCAGACGCCTCGGAGGATTATCAGGAATTGAAGAGATAGGTTTGAAAATAGTGTGTTTGAGTGTGAGTAAAGATTTTCATAAAAGGATTGATTTCTGGCTCCGGCCAAATCAAAAACAAATGAGATCTTGAGTTCATTATGGACGACTTTATTCGTAACTAAGTAAACTGCATTGAGGATTTTGGATTGTAAGAATTGGATACTTGAGAAATTCGATGGTTTAGTGGTGTCCCAAAGCTCTACTCCGTAAGTCCAATTGGTTTTTATAATAGTCAAGTACTTATATGGGCCTTTTTTAATTAATTGGGAGCTCAGAGCGTTTGACTAATAAGTGTTGAAATAGCCTGAAACGGAGAACAGTTTAATTCCTCTTTTCGGTTTAATATGTGCAAACCATATAAAAGCAAAACAAACCATTCATTATTAACGGCTATTATTTGGTTTTAGTATTTAATATTAGCTATGAGATGGCTATTAAAGGCTGTTTACATCGGTTATTAGGAGCCCTAGAAGTGCAGAATCTAAGCAGTGAATGTTCTTCAAAAGGTTGGCAATAAATGGGGCTAAAGATAGGCAAATAAAACACGCATTTGGGTTATTAGCTTTCTTTCGATGGGTAATTTTCCACCAATCAGATTCAATTCTGCCAGCCCGAAATAATTTTCAACATTACAAATACTACGTTAGTTTATCCCTTTAGCACCTCTTTTTGTTGCTACGGCTAATGGGACGATGCTACAGTGGGAATCGTAAACCCAGGTATAATTTATCCTCCTTCTCGGGACTCTCATTTTACGCCCCTTACGGAAGACGGCATAACCAAGGAATTTTTACTACCTTTAAAAAATTCTAAGGTCACCTGCCGGGCTGCAAACCTGCGATTTTGACCTTAGTAGGTTATTATGACAACCACTAGGTGGCCCATTGCATATATTACAAATCGTTTGTAAGTCCAAACATATTACATCAGGGGTTCCCCTATATTATATCACTAAGTAAGACTTCCACCTTTAGGTAACTGAGAGTAATATTACCTAATTTTGTTATATATTATATCTGCAGCCCTGTTGAATAAGTGGTTTATTCGAATTTTTCCAATATTAGTTATTTTTATTGAGAAAAGTGGGAAGTCATTCTCGGAATAAAAATTAACCAAACTTATTTATAAAGTACCAGCGTTTCGTCCCAACTTTTAGGACTTCATTAGGGAAGAGCGTATGTATCGTTATAATAAACATTATACCAAACACTACTTGGTCTCAAGTTTAGTCGCTCCTGGAAAGTATGATTATGTTAAATGTGAACAATAATTAATGAGTAATCAAATAATCAAACGAAGGTAAAAGAATAAATAAACGTTTTGATCGGTGCAGATGGAACAGCTCAATATCAGCCATAGACGGGTAAATATAACGTTACCTGACAGACAGAGGCAGGTAACTTACCTCACTGATTGGTGATTGAAAGGGCAGCTGCCTGCCGACACAATTACACAGGCTGTGGGCTCAATCAGGGACATTATAGTCTTCAAGATGAGGATGAAGGATACAGCTGAAGACCACCCAAGGATGCAAAGGATGCAGGACCTCGATGATATCGCTCGTGCCAAGAAAGTGATGGTTAGGTAATAACTGAGTTTGAACTAAACAACTACCTCTGTCTTTCAATGTCTGAATTGAGGTACATGTCTATCTACAGGCTCAATAATAAAATATAAATTTATATATTTTTCATAATAACACTTTAATAATATCCAATACTACATTGTATTATTCCAATTAATAAATTCATTATTGTAGATTATTTACACGTCATCTTCGATTTATTTGATTTCCATTATCTCATAACTGACCCATCTTTACAGTTTAGTTTACTGAATAGGTCATTTTTCTTTTCATTTCGTGCTACAGACGATACAGATCTTGGGCCACGCGCTTTAGTGGTCTTCTTAAAAGTAATATATTATTTGCGGTAGAACAAATAGCCAGGAGGGGTTATTCACTCATCCTCAAGTTGCTGCGAACCGTAGTTTCCTTTTTGCAGCGGCATGATACACACAGCTCCACAAGTCACTATAGGGCGATGCAACAGTGAACAAGCCGAAAATAAAATGATAAATCTATCTAGATCCATGGATGATGTCTGTTCAGGATCAGAATAATTGCGAAAACCTTTTAACATTTCTATTCTCAAATTAGACTGTCCTTGAACCTAACCTCGGGGCAGTATTTAGGGGAAAGTAACCCGGTAGAATTATCAATCTTACGTCCGGTCCACGTATTTATTCCAGTAGACGATCCTCATCTACCGATTGGGGGAAATAACCTTTACAAAGTTTGAGGGTTCATGATTTTTCATGAGGAGCGGTCACACATTCAAGTACTTGCCATGCTTGACGTTGTTTATCACTTGTACCTCTATACAATACTGATTAATACGCTCCTAGTTCGAGATTTGTTTAGTCAGGTAAATTATATATTCAGTCTCATGATGGGGCCTCAATTGAAGGACCGGTTGAACTTTTAATCAATAGTACTTTGTAAAGGTTTCTCTCCGAAATATTAGCCGTCATTCTTGGCCTCCTGATGCTCTTTTATCTTTTATCTTGATTCTACACCATAATTTATTTATGAAAAAAAAAGTCATGTCATCTCATTTTTTTTTCTCGTTTAGATAGATTTTTGGTTGTATATCTTATGACTAACTCACAGCCTTTCTTTCTTACATCTTATTTGAAATCAATATAAAAGTTTTTGATTACGGAAAATATTTGATTCCCAATTTCACCCCCGATTTCAGTTCACCGAATTAGAGCCGTAACCAACGAAGGACAGAAGGAAGGAGGAAGAACAAAAACTCCATCGGGAAGAGCGGCAGCCCCTGATTGAGACATATTTAGGCTCTCCCCCCCCCCCCCAATAAGGACAATATTAAAATACAGGCGCCCCCCTGTTTAATTTCCCTTTGACTGGGTCAGGGCACGGACCTTCTGTGTCAATAAGGGCATTTTATTAAGTTAATCCTCTCTTTGCCGGCCCCAATACTCAACTAATTCCAGTCCGGGGCAGAAGGGGGAAAAAAGTGAGAGAAAAAAGTCCGCTTTCTAACGAACGGAGGATATTAAATCAAGCTACGATTGGAAAAACAAGGAATAATATTCTGGAGCAATAAGGAACTCAAGTTCATGCTCCAGGGAGGAGCGATAAATTCCAGAGAACTTGAGAAGAGGCTGGAGCCGCAATTAATTAAAAAGCCACAATGGCTCCAGTTGATTATGCCATTATCTTAATTCGAGGCAGGGCCGGGTGGCACACCACCTCTGCAACTCTCGAAGCAGGCCCGGGTGGCACACCACCTCTCCAACTGTTATTAATTCGGCCGAAATGAACGGCGACACTCCACCATCCGTCATCCCCATCAATTAACAAACAACAACCCCCCCCCCTCCCTTCGCCTTTGTTCAACATTCATCATCGCAACACTCTGTTATTTACATCTTCGTTACTCGACCGAAATGTAATAAAGCCACTTAGAGATTACTTCGGTCAAAACAAAGACTGTCAGCTTTTTTCCCGCTTTAAACAAAAATAAAATATGGTAAGTGAATAGATCTGAATAAACAATGCTATTGTGAAAAAGAAGAAAGGTGAGCTTCAGAGAGTTTTAGAGCTGTAACACAATCTAGGTACCTGGGAAGTGTGGTTACAGTTGGCAACTAAGTAGGGAGCGAAATTCCTCACTTCAAAGAGTGTTGCAGTTTAAGTAATGCAACTACAAATACACAAAGACCATCGTAAGACTGGAGCGAGACATCGCCTCTGACCAAAAGATCAGAGTTTATGTTTAACTACAGGGAAAGAAAAATATTAAAACTATGGACCACCAAGAATGGACCAAAAGACGTGTTATTGAAAAAGAGTGCCAGAATTAGATTTATGGGACATTTAGAAAGAATGCCAGAACACAGGATACCAAAGATAATGCTTTATGGGAAACAGCAAATGAAGTAAAAGCAGCTGAATGTACAAGATTGCAGGAGAACAGCGCAGGATTGCGAAGTTGGCTGTGGTGTAGAAGGTTTGGACCTTCTTCTTGGGCCGTCTTGTTGGACGGTATGCCAGTATAATAATAGTGAAAAATATAATAATAATGATCGGAATGAAGCTGTAAATCTAGGGGAAGGGAACGTAGAAAAAGCATACAAAATGTCATATAAGGAAAAAGTATGATAGAATGATAGAAAGTATGATAAATATTATAGTTATAATAGATTTATTTTGATTTTCCTGTGTAGCAAAAATCTGAAGAATTCTTCTATACAGGATTCGAACCAGCTTTGTAGTTGTCAGCAGGTTTTTAGGTGGTCCCTTGACAACCTTGCGCGCCTTGGTCACTGTAAAATAATTCAAAACAATTAAAATAGTTTGCAGTGTTAAAATAAATAATATTAGAATACCTTTTCTATATTAGTAACGAATGGGTATAGGGAAAACAACATCAAAATAGAAGAAAATAATATAATTAAATACATAATAAATAAACATAGTATTGATGTCGCTTACAATTAAAGAAATATAATAATATACATAATAAAAGTTACAATTTATTCTCAACTGTCATAATAAATAAATAGCATACAATTGATCCCATTATATTATATACTCATATATAAAGAACAACAATACTGCTTCGCCCTCGTACAACTTAGCATTCACTCTTCGAGATAAAACTAAAAATTTTATTTATACCTAGAGAACTACATCTGAATCGTCATAAATTTATCAACAATAATTCAGAACAAAAAACATACAAACATAACAATAAAAACGCGCTTCTAGTCATTAGATATGCCGTGATGTGTCCCTCTCATAAATTTTCAGATCAATATATCAAAAATATTCGATTGTATCAGAAAGGCCAATTTACAAAATGGATAAATGGAATATGGCAAAGGCTAAAATTGTAAATTATACAGCTTTATTTACACAACTGACGTCGCGTTTGTAATACAGTCCATCGCGCCACGCGAGGATTTAGAAACAATACGATATCTTCCATCTTGGATGTAATGTATCCTATCCTCCATTTTGGATTTTATGTTTCATATTCTCCATTTTGGATGCACTGTATCATATATCGGACGTATAATAACTTCAGTCAGTTGGACTATCTCTTGAGCAGAACTGTGCCTGAAATACACAACAAAATATCAGTATAACTATTAGTAAATGCACAAAAATAATAATATTTAGTATACGTTTATTAAAAACGTCCTACAAAATATAGAGAAAAGGAGATAGTAATGCTACGGTCATCTCAGAAGAATGAAGGAGGAAAGATTGCCCAATTTATTTTTCAATTGGAATGCTGAAGGGAGGAAACGACGAGAAAGGTATAAAAGACAGAAGGAAATGGAAAAAATAACTTTTTGGAATTTTTTGGTTGACTAGGAAAGATAGTGGTTGAATGAAACCTCAATCTGAGAAAATCCTTAATAATAATAATAAAAATAAGATATTTATCGACTAAGGTATGATAACCATTATAAATAAATAAGCATAATACATTTTAACCCAATTCACAAACCGGGGAAAACCCTTGAGATTGAACGTGATCTCGGGCAAATCACCGTTGCCTTAGAAACTGTACAGTGTCTATCATGTACTAGACCCAAGACCCTTCATGAATATAGTGATACAGTTTATATATTGATGGTGTAGGTATATCGTAATATCAATTAGACTGATAGATAATTTAACATAGGTATATCGTCAACACAAATGGAAAATGAATAGCTCTCTCTTTTTAGGATATTAAAAAAGCGGTTGCAAGGTTCAAAATCAATTTGTATCGTCCAACATTTTATAACTGTAATTGTACATTATTTTTGTGCCCTAAAGATGACTCTATTTGTACTCCTAGAACCATAAGTATACTAGTATAATATTTTATCTCATATCAGTACTCTCATTATTCATAAAATGCAAAACAGTTCAAATTACAGAATATTCTAGTATTATGTTCACTGCTTTTTAAGGTTTAATATTCTGACAATAGCTTCTTTCAGCTCGTTTAGCAATGGCGGTAGAATAATAGTGAATGCTTAAATAATTGATATTGAGCGAGACTCTACCCTCAACCATTGTAGCTCTTAGCCTGAGCACTGCCGCGCACTCAGGTGAAGAGAGGTAACGACTGAGGTTTAGTTTTTTCCCTATCTCCGAGCTATGCATATTCATAATATTCCTCAGAGGAGATTATTATTTTTGCAGTGATCTCTTGTAAATACAGACTGTGAGAGGTAGCCGCCTCTAAACAGTCGGGGTCTGCTGCTGCTGTTCCTCCAAGGAGAGGAAAAACACGAGGCGGCTAAGGGAAGGGTAGGAAACTCTGTCCCTGAATAAGGATGAGTTCGTATCTGCAAAAGAAAACAACCCCCCCCCCCTATCATTTTTAACAACCCTCTCCGCAACCCACACCCGTACAACCGTGCATTGCAATCGTATCGTCCCACCCGTGTCAGGACGCTGGCTGTAAAGATGCCTGGAACAAAGACAAATTAAAGAGAGAAATAAAAAAATCCTAAAGTCTCTAAAAAATAATCACAGATTCGTCCATTATCTCAGTAATAGTTAGAAAGTTGATCTCAAATAGTGAAATGCGGTTACCACCAAAAGTTGCTTGCAGTTCAGACTAACCAAAACCGAATCAGTATAATCACTCATTGCTTTATCCTCCCACCTACACCTCGGTCGTTAAAGAGCTCAGTATGTTATATAGTATATATGGTGGTATTGTAAGATATACAAACCATTGTTGGTTGGCACAACACTATAGAGGTCACAATCACGTACGCCGATAAAACAATGGGTAAATAAAAAAAAATTATTGGCCCCAGAATTACTGGATTTCTTAGCAGAAGTTCTACTACATCCAGTTTGCAGAAGGTCCCAAATGATGTTATAAGAAATAAGTTGGGAGCTAAACTCAACATTCTAAATGACATAAGTGGAAGGAGATTGCTATGGTATTGGCACGTCACATGGAAGACCTTAGAAAGGGTGGATAGAAGAAATGGCAGCTAGAGGAATCTGACAGAGGAAGATTGCATGGAAAGGAGGTATTGGAAAGAAGCTGTATTGGGAATGTGAGAAAATAGTAACAATAATAATAATAAAAACAGAAATTCTTTTGGCACTAAACTGAAACTTTACAAATCCATCTTAATCTTTTAGATTCCCATGTTCTTCAATTCCACATCGTGTAACTCCCTATATTTTTCAGTGGACTCTTCATATTCAGACCGAATATTTTAAGTAATAACTTTATCTCGAATATCTTAACACATAGCTCATCCTGCGTTACAATTTCCATGGAAATAGTTAACCTTCGGATCGACTCTGCGTTCATCGCGAAAACTGACTTAATTACTATTTCATACATATAATATCTGTAATGCGAACAAGAAGGATATATAATATTATTTAACTATGCATCTAAATAAGTATCCGCTGACAGAGAATTCTACTTGAACTGGAATGACACCAGTCTGGTCGAAGAGAAACCACAATGGCCAAATCACTTTAGACCACAACTCCTCCGAGCATTGAGCATGGTTTACTCATTATTGACATTTACATTCTAAACTATATTTTATTTTTATATTTACCATATAATTATTATTATTATTTCTATGTAGTATAAAATTTTATCGATAGTATAACCGTTAATTTGGAATTAAACAAGAATAGTCTTTGCAAACGAAGTAGAAAAACAAAACGTTAAAGTAGCAAATTTCGCAGATATACATTGTCATATTTTCTTATTATTATGATATAATACAATATCATTATATTTATTATTGCTATGTTTAATATATTTATTACAAACATAATAAGAACATTTAGAAGCAGCGTTATCGTAACAGAATCTGTTGAAATTATAAGACGCAGCTAGCCGGGTATGGTTGTGCTCTATCGTAAAACTTAATAGCTCATCAGAAGAAGCAATATCCCTCCGACTGATGTGATCTCCAAGAGGAAAGAGCCTGTAACGGGCTGAGGCAATGTGAAGGAGAAGATGAGATGCAGTGAGATGTGGAGAGGAGGTGCATATAGAAGGGATATACAATAATATTTAGGTCAGTCAGTCAAAATCCTCCCATCTACGTCTGGATGGAAACATTAGTACGATTACCTTTCGTACTGCTGATTATCATAATACTAACCATCCCAAACTTCGAAACATCTGAACAACACAGCTTTCCTATCGAATAACACCATACTATCACCTACATTTTTAAATGGGTTAATGCTCTGCAAATCCACGTTGTGAGATCTCTTAAATTCACTCTTTTTCGGATCAAGTATACTATCCAATACCTTATTTTCCTTAAGGCAGTTATACACTAATACACTACTCGCACAACACTATGGTCTTATAATTTTGATTCCACGTAGGAAAGTTTTTTTTTCTATACAATATAGATAAAAACAATAATAATTAACATGGAAATCTTCAAGTTCGCTCGCACACAAACCAGCAGGTGCCCCTAGATTTTTTTAAAAGGTATAAAAAATTCTTGCTTAATCCGTTCTTCGGAAGAAACGTTAAATGGGAGTTCCGAGCCTTTACAGTGTCAGCTACTCTTTAAAGATAGTGATTTATTTATTTGTCTGCTATGGATGTACCATGTAGTCATTCAAGTTGGCAAAAGACACGGCTCATGGAAGGGGAATAGCGAAGACCGGAAAGAGAAGACAAGAGGAAGTAAAACAAAAGAGATTGTAGTTCTCTCTCCCCCCCTCCTTCCATCCTTTATTCCCCCTCCTCCCAACTCTATCCCTCATTATCGATAGTAAAATAAACAAAGAGAGAAGAGACAGTTTGGGTTTCCGGTTGTGGTCTCACCGCTCTCCTACGTGCTCATCATCGTCGTGTCCGCTTTGGTTTAGTTTCCTCTTTGGTTATTTGTCTTTCGGTTTCGGTGGCGATCATCAACGGTTTATTATCCATCTATATCGTGAATAAAGTAGAACGGCATCTTAATAAAACCATTGCTAAGAATCCGGGTCCCTGGCGCATACAAACTATTCATACTAACATAAAAATAAAACCAATAAAAACGAGAGAAAAAAGGAAAAATTGAGCGCAATAGGAATAATTCTGAAAAAAAGCAAAGCTTTAAGTATGTAAAGTGCATATTAAGCTTTGCATTATTTGTTTGTGGGATATCTTGGAATAAGGTTGCTGTACATTGCTGTATCGGAGGGAGATTGCTTATGGGTGTTTAGACTGTTGGTGTGAGATGTCTGCACTTAATTTTCTTTGAAGTGATTTTCCTTTTGCTATGAGTCCGGAATTGGCTAAATTTTGTCTGTGTTCCACTAGTTGGGTTTCCAGTATTTTAGATAATTATGACCTTGCTTTTGGGGATTTTCCTATTGCATCCTATATAAAAATTAAACATTCTGAATGTCTTAAGATAAAATCAAGCCTGTGATGAACAATATAGGACTCATGTCAATAAACTATAAAATAAATAAAAACTATCAATAAATAAAAAATGTTTGGGGATTAAACTAACCACTCAAATATTTACAGATGCAGGCATTGTAAGAACATACCCCAGCAAATTCAGATCAATCAAATGCAATGCATCTGACATCAACAGACCAAGCAGACTCATCATTCAGATACTACAGTCCAAGACGTTCAATAAATTATTCACTTTTGCTCATTTATTTATTGATAAGTAATTATTAAATTATAATGATGAATAATAAACTTTTTAAAATAAAATAACTAAAAAATTGAGAATATTAAAAAATACATATGACTAAATCTGGATTAAAGCTATATATAAAAAAAGGGAGGGAAATAAACATGTACCACCACAATCCTTGAAGGGTATTGGTTTTTTTAACGTCATTTTATACTGCTATGGCAAATCGGATGATTCTACAGTGAGAGGCATTAATTTTGCCTATCCAGGTACAATTAAGGGAACTTCAAGTACTTGACTGCACGGGGCTCGGGAACCACTTTTTACGCCCTTTCGAAGGACGTCATAACCAAGGGATCTTTAACGAGTGCCTGACATCTGACGTATTATTTGAAACGTCGATTTCAAATAAATAGTTCATCTCTTTTTAATAAATTCTTCTATGACCTTCATCCAGTCCATTTTCTTCCCCCTATTTATATCGTAGTATATTTATGCCATAACGTTTTAATATTGTATTTTTATGAAGGAATTAGTTAATTATTTAATTTAATTCTAATCATTTAATTAGAATTAAGTAAAGCCTGGAGGAAGAAAACATGTTTAAAGAGGGCATTATTATTGCGATAAGAGACATAAAGAACATTATTGTGATACTATATTTATCTCATAAAACATTAATTATTGTACTTTAATGGAGAAATTAGTGCGGTTGATGATCTAGCGCATAACATTGAGAACAAAGGCGTAGCAATGCCTGGAGGAAGAAAACATGTTTTAAATAGGGCAGAGATAGGGAATAGAGAGAGGAGGAGGGAGAAAGAGAGGGAAGAGGGAGAACAATAGAGGGAATAAGGGGGGAGACGGGGCAGGAAGTGTATTCAGCACAATTTGGCAGCTACCCCCCCCCCCGCGATATAAGGAATGGACTCGCCCTTCTGTAGGGAAGAGGGAAAGAGGGAAAAGAAAAAGGCAAGACGTAGAAAGACAAACTGGCAAACTGTGGATGGGACGTGGCGACAAATACCTATGTCATTCCCAGCCTGTTCTCTCTTTCACCACTATCGGGGTAGCTTTATCTTGTAGTCTGTGCTAGAGAGCATATCATCGGGTCGTTTCGTATGAAATGTACTTTTTAATTATCAATAAAATTCAAATTGAATTTCTGTTGCTAAATGTGTTTATCTTGAATAATATAAGTATACATAATAATAATATTATATATAATATATGTGCGTGTGTGTGTGTGTGTGTGTGTGTGGAAGAAAATGGTCCGAGTAATATTTATATTTACTGATTGTAATGAGCTCTCTGTTTTTTTTTTTTTTTTATATAATATTTACTATCACTACAATTGGAAGAAAATTGTTTAGTATGCCATCAAATATAACCACGCAAACACACCATTATGGTGTAATTTTAAAGAAGTTAAACTTGGACACTGGGGAGGGGGGGGGGTAAGAGTGTAGTAACGAAGGGACCATTCGACATTGGTTTGAGAACTTTACAGCTGTTGAATATGATTAATTCGTAAATAAATAATTAAATATTTTTCATTTCTACTCCGAGGATATTGAGATTGCTTTTTCACATTGTTTGCTAGTTTTGTCAAGCAATTTAACGCTCCTAAAAAAACACCGGACTAAAACCACGAGAAATGATGCTGCAAGAAGTGTCGTGCAAGACATAATCGCTTGATTCAAATAGCGAACAATGTAAAATAAAATAAATAATTAAATATTTTTCATTTCTACTCCGAGGATATTGAGATTGCTTTTTCACATTGTTTGCTAGTTTTGTCAAGCAATTTAACGCTCCTAAAAAAACACCGGACTAAAACCACGAGAAATGATGCTGCAAGAAGTGTCGTGCAAGACATAATCGCTTGATTCAAATAGCGAACAATGTAAAAAAGTCAATTTTTGTAGTTTTGGAATTACATATCTGACTTTGATCAATGACGGCTCATAAGTTCTATATAAGCTTAGCCCAAACGATACCAGTCGAGTTTCATATAAATTATAACATTAGCGGATCCAGCGACCTCAGGTAGATAGCACTGCCGCTAACGACCTAATGGCAGCCTCGGGTCCGCTTCCTGTGGCAAAAAGTCCTCTGATGTCTTCGCGGCCGCTGTCGTCTACATAAATGACCACGTAATTACGGATCACAGGGTTCGTCGAACCAAGTTGGAGCAAGCCAGAGGACTAACGGTATCGCTTGCGCCAAAGTTATCGCGTATTTACAATAAATAGGTCATTACTTAGCGATCGCGAATGTATAAAGTGATCAATGTTCGATCCACAGTTATCATGAGTATGCAAGTGATATTAATTGAACATTGGTATTTGCTCGCCCTTTGACAATAGTCCAGTCAAATCCGAATAGTCGCTAATTCGGACTACTTCAATACTAACTAGAGCAACGCTCTAATCTCCATATTAATTACAAAACACTGACTATTATAAGGCCTATTTAGACTCAGTAGAGCTTTGTGTGACTACTAAGCTTTCGAATTCCTCTCGTATCCAATCCTTGAACTCCAAAATCCTTCATAAAATCCTCAATGCACCTTTAATTTGTTACGAACAAAGTCACCCGTACCGACCTTAATGACCCATTTGTTGCTGATTTTAAACGATATCAATCCTTTCATAAGCAATTTTATTTCCGCTCAAACCCACTAGTTCAAACCTAGCTACCACGTTAATCCCCCGAGGCGTCTGAAGAGAAATTGACCTAAGTCAATTAGTTATTTGA
This sequence comes from Arma custos, assembly GCA_037127475.1. NCBI lineage: Eukaryota > Metazoa > Arthropoda > Insecta > Hemiptera > Pentatomidae > Arma > Arma custos. Next base: position 72,672,902 of record CM073765.1, on the reverse strand, counting down.
ATACTACCAGAGTATAATATCTCTACCTGCCTCTATCTCATGCCATTCCGTACCATTCATTATACTTACTTGTACAGGGTGGCCCAAAAAAGACTGAAGGATTAAAAATAGTTATATCTTTTTTGTGTGTTTAATAATTTTTTTTTTGTCTTTTGCAGGTTATTTACTGGTTTTTGGAGATAAATCATGGCTACATAAGATGTGCAGAAACGCGTCAAAATCATTGAATTTTTTTATTCTTCTGGAAGGTCAATTATTACAACTCAACGAAATTATCGTCGTCATTTTAATGTCCGAACAGCACCCAGTGACAACATGATTAGGAACTTAGTCTCCCGTTTTAGGAACATGGAAGAGTGTCAGATCTTCCAGGAAGAGGAAGAGGTAGATCTGTGCGCAATGAAGCAGTTGTGGAGGCTGCACGGCAGAGTGTAAACTAAGATCCATCTGTCTCTACTCGTCGTCGTTCTGCTCAATTGGGAATCTCCAGAACATCCCTGCAAAGAATTTTGAAGCGGGATCTTAAAATGTTTCCGTATAAAATTCAAATGGTACAGCAACTGCTTCCCCAAGATCATCAGGCACGCCTGCAATATGCTATGTCAGTCTTTCTTGGGCCACCCTGTACTATTACAGCAAAATTGTAAATTTCAATACTTTTTTTTTTAATTAGGACAAAAAAAGGGCAAATAGAGGAAATTATAGTTGTAATAATGATAAAAGGCTTAACGAAAAAGAAGACTCAATGCAGATTTCACCAATCGATCCTTGCGAACTTCCATCCACGGGTAACAGATCACCATTAACGCAATCCTTCCACTCGGTCGATATCTGTGGTTTAGTAGTTAGTACCTACTGTAACAATATCGCAGTTACTGATTCCTTAGTTATCTCGTCCTTCGGAATGAACGTAAAATAGGAGTCCCAAGACAGTGTCACGTACTCGTTAAAGATCCCTATCCTAATTATAACTTGATAGACAAAATTTAAGACTTCCACTGTAGCTTACATATTTAAATGAATAAAAAAAAAAACTACAACCCATGAAGGGTCTGGGATTCAGCATATGATCGAGACTGTACTGTTTCTTGGAAAACGATTGTGCAGAGAGGCGATTTATCCTACATCACGCTCAACCGTCATGTTTTTCCCCAATTAGGCGTATCCACTTAATAGAAGCTGGGTGAGCCCCTTGGAAGCTGGATTTGAACTAGTTACAATCGCCACGGTAACTCTGCGATCTGCCACTGAGCTACGTTTAAACTCAAAAATATATATGACATGGCATATATAGCATATTCCAAGCAACAGAGTAAGCTATCTTACTACGCACTTCAATGTATACTCTACATGAAGAGGATATAAGACTACAGTATAGTATTGAAGGGGAGAGGTGACATGTGGACCTGAAGTACATATGTGGAGCAGTGTTAATAAAGGCCAGAGACGGATGGCCGCCAGCACATGCTATCTCTTCTCCGCCATCATTTGTCTCTCTCTGTCTCATTAACCCTTCTCTGTCTGTCTGACGTGGGAGGAGTTAGGGCATCTCGCAGGGGTATGTAATATGTCATACGTAATGTCACTTGATTAAGTCAGGATAGAGCTCCAATTAGTACTAATCCAAAAAAAATTAACAAAAATGTGGATTTTTTTTTTTACTGTCAAATAAAGAATTCGTTGAAAATAAAATTAAAAAGAAGAAATAAAATAATCACACGTGAAATATAATAAAATTATAACATTAAACTGTGTATCAAATCGAATTCATATTAAAATATATCTACAGTATCACTATATAACTAAATCTTAACGTATTATTAAACTTTCAATACCAGAACTACAAAATTCAGGATTTTGTGATGAAATAAAGGCAAGTGATTTTATCTAAATCGGCACTTTGCCGCCTTATTTCTTATAGTTTTAGTCGGATTCTGAACCAGATACTAAACTAGAAAAAAAAAACCCTATAACACTACAACCCATTAAGGGCTTGGGGTTCAGTACATGGTAGAGACTATACTGTTTCATGGGCAACGGTTCTGCAAGGAAGTGACTTGCCCTATTTTTATAAGAGGCTGGGTGGGCCCCAGGAGGATCCCAGATCCCATATGATCCATCTCCTGCTGCAAACAGACTAAATAAAAATCATGGCCTGCAGCGGGATTTGAACTAGGATTTCCGGCATGGCAACTCAATGCTCTACCACTGAGCCACTCCGCTCCCCAGAAAAAAAATGAGAATAAGCTAATTTCGAAACTTGGAGTTCCGCTTTTTACCCTGAAAGCTTAATCTATCAAATTACTTTAATTTAGTAAATTTGTATTGACTTATTTACTTGGAATACTCCATTACTGTGTTGATTAACATTTCTTAACAGGTCATGGAGTTTTCTCCATTCACTCTACAACATTACTACACCACAACTGCATATCATACTTTTGTTTTAGCTCTTCCTCTCATTCAACACATTTTATTTTTATCTACTACTAATCTGCTATTTATTAATTATTATTAATAACCTATTAATTTTTATTAACTTAACCTAAAACAAGAGCTAAGAGAGATTTGCCGAAGACTATACAGAGATATTGGAAGACCATCCCTTCAGTTGATTGTGTTTGCCCCGAGGATGAAGCGGCTACTGTAATCTATTCTCTAATCTCCGTCGATAACTGAAAAATGTTCTTCGTGTCCTCTCCTCATCTCGGAGGATCAGTGGATTCGGGTGGATGAGGGGGGTTATAGATCTGGAGCCTGGGGTAGCCTTTCTTAAGGCCGGACTCCGGCCCTGTCTGCTGTTTACTGTTCCTCCAGGCATTAGAATTATAAGGTGCAATAAATAATTTAAAAACATAATTAATTGGTCAGAAATGCTTGTAAATTATAGTTTATTTATTCATTTGATACTTTATTCTGTTATGTATAATCGGGAGATACTACAATTGGAGTATAAATTTTGCTTATACAGGAGTAATTAGAATACGGAAGAGTGAAATATAATAGTGAAAGTGAAAGAGAAAGAGAGAGAGAGAGAGAGAGAGAGAGAGAGAGAGAATATTTCGTACTAAAAAGAAGAAAATGGTAAAAAATAAAATACATCTCACCTTTAAATCCTTCTTCAGGCTCAGAAGTTCGGATATAGTCGTCGACAGGCATCGAAGTGTCATCCGGTGGCTCGTCCACCTGCAAAATTCGATATTAATTAATAAATCGATTGAGATATCTCGATAGGATAGCATAACAAGATCTATTGGTATAGAAATCGTTTCATTAATTTGATTTTTCATTTTCCTGATAACGGATGGATCACTGTTATCAATAAGCAACTGATATTGCTTCTTCGTTAATGATAATTAGATTATTACCATTTGATTATAATTATTTCATGTAAAAAACATCAATTAACAGGTAAGTTTAATCATCTTAAAAAGCGCAGCATGCTTTTTTGCAACAAAGTAGATTTTTTTGTTCATAACTAAAAATATGTTTTTTATTTTTCTAAAATATTATTTAATATCTATTTATTACTTCAGCTGCCTATAAGCACGCTTGTTCTTCAGTTTTTTAAAAACTGGTATTCATTTTTTACTTTTTAGTTGGGTTGGTAACTCGTTTTAAAATATAAATTTTTGTTTTGATGAAAAATAAACTTAACTCCCCAATTGATCAAGCCAGTAGTCGTATGCTTGTCTCAAAGATTAACACATATATGCCTTAGTGCTTGGCACAAGAAACTACCGTGTCTCCGAATAAGAAAATTCTCTGATTCTGAAGATCCTGGTCAACATAATAAGACAGATTTATTCATTTATTGCAACGTCATCGGACTGAGAAATATGCCGATATATGAATCCCCCAGTTGATCATGCCAGTAGTCATATGTCTCAAAGGTTAAGCCATGTATGCCTTAGTAAGTACACTAGCTTGTCTTCGGATATGAAAAATCGCTGATCTGAAGATAATGAGACAAACTTAGTCAATTATTGCATTGATATCGGTCCTTGAGAAGTGTTCAAAGTTACCATATAATTCGATGTTTTTAAGAGCCAGAAAATTGAGTTCAAAGGTTACGTTACATACATAAGTATATACGGATGAAACTAATAAAAATTAGCATAGATAAGTGAATTAATTATTATAAAGAATTAATCAACTACTTCAATTATGTAGTTTATAAACAATATTTAAAGCGTAAACAACACAAAAGCAACAAATACAACACTATATAGGTCGGTTAGTGCAATATATCTCTCTTCCTCCCACAAACCTCCCAGCCAAGTAAGAGGGGGGAGTGGGGAGTTTGGTGATTAGTAGAAGTTTCGCTAGGCTGAGCAGGGGCAGAAGAAATGGAGCGGTTATTGAAATAATTCCCGACCGGCAGACACCTAGGGCCAGGGCTGTAGCAAAAAGTGGGTACCAGTACCATTAGCGAAATTAAGATAGAGCTGTGTGTGTATCAGCCCTCGGTGGTAGTTCCTTGTAAACATGGCTAAAAACTTCCTGTTTTCAACATCTGGACTTCGGAATTAGAGAAAATTATAAGTAATTACTATGGGTTTTCATGTTGCGCATTTTGTTAGTTGTGTAGCGCATTTAAAACCGACTGTCTATGGAGAAATGTATGAAATTTAAAATTGAAAATGTTTACTTTTTTTTTACTATATTATTTATTATAGATATATAAATTGAGCTACAGGCCCCAGGTTTTGAAACCGCGTGATAGAGATAAAATTCTATTCTATGGGATCCGGAAAACCTCCTGGAATCACCTTGTCTATACGAAGTGTGTATACTCCTTAATTGATGGAACAGCCTAGATCATAGTACCTCCCTGCACAATCGTTGCATAGAAACAGTAGATTCTCTACCATACACTGAACCCAAGACCCTTCGTGGATTGTTGTGGTACAGGCAATTATCTTATTACCTATAGCATTATTTCGAATCAAATAGACATTTGAAACATATTAACCACAACTATATACAACTACATTAAAGTAATAAAACAATTATAAAAATACAGGTAATCGTCTAGTTCAACATTCCTAAGATTTTCCAAGTTTCAAGGCTTTTCAAGAGCAGGTTTGACAGTTGAAGTTCAGGTCCACATATTTTTGATAGAACCCTTCGCTAGATTGGAAACCAGAAGGTTTTATTTACTCGAACAAATTTTAGTTAGAAATCATATTTGCAGTTAAATATATTATGAGCTAGACTATAGTTTATTCAACATGCAACGGGCTTATAAGATAAAATTAAACATTTCCTAAATCTTCCCATAGTGGTCTTGAATTCAATAATAATAATAATAATAATAATAATAAAACTTATTCGGTTATATACGCAATATTAAAAATAAATATGAGATCCATCAACCAGTTCCTTTTCTCAATTAGATAAGAAAACTGCAGGCTTAATGCAATGTGAACCCAGATGGGTTAGTTAACAGTTGGCATCTGGTACTCGAAATGAATCCAGTTCGAAGAATATGCTGGTTTAGAGAAATGTATAATACCAACACCATTTATTTTCGATCAATAGTAGATTTGATTGATGAGGACAGGTGATAACAGAAGGATGATGTCTTCTTTTAAAATTTACTTTTAATCGTGAATGATTCTTCAGATTTAATTGTCTATTGATATAAGTATATGGGTATATAGTAAATCTATATTTGATAGATACTAATATTTATTAATTACGCACGCTTTTCACAGGCCGGCCATTCCGAAAGGCCGACACTAAACACTCGTGACCGAAAAGTTTTTTCATGTTTGAATTAGAACCGTCCTTCAAGGTGGATGTAGGAAAACAATTTTTGTCGAGGAAGGGAGCGGCAAAGTGTTAAGGTAAAAAAAAAAAAAAATAAAAAGCAACACCTTGACGGATAGGACATGCTACCATATCTTAATAGCTCTAGAAAATCTCTTCCTCCGTCAGGTTTTTCTTAACGGCGCGGTAGCTCTTGAAGTGGATTAGAATATTAGCATCAGTCCATCGGAGCACCAGTGCTGCTACGATCAGCTATCCAACCTTCGGTTGAGCGTCACGCATCTGCTCTACAATATAATAGTATCCAATTGGCTTATCTAAATATTGAAGCCATTGGAAGATATGATACCTTAGTCAAAGATGCATTTGTGCATAAGAATGCTCTGCACTTTCTTACTTTTAATCTTCTGTATATTAAATCATAAGGAGCAAAATAACTCAGTGTGTGGAATGCTGTACTGCTGTGCTAACGGACCAGCGTTTATATCCAGCTGTGGCAGATAAATTATTTAATTTTTGAATAGCCGCAGATGGAACCTGTAATATCTGATCATCTACTTAGCGCTCACCCAACATTAATATTGTGGTTACCTGGATAAATCACCTCCTTATTGTGTTGTCCTAGAAAGAGTATAGCCTTAACCATGTATCGAGGCCAGAAACCTCTATGGGTTGTATTGGTTCCGGTAAATCAAATCAGGTGATTTATAATATTGCCCATAATTTAGAGTATTACAGCCTTTTTCTTGAACTGGAATATACTTCTTGGAGTGACGTTACCACAAACATTTTTAAGATACCATATCCAAGATATTTCTTCATCTTATAATTTTACCTATTTAGATGAGGTGAGTAGAAGAACTCAGAGATAATCCAACGGACAGAGATGGAAGATGGAAATTATTTGACCATATTTCATTTACTTTTTTGTATATAAAATAGCCATAAAAGAATTGACAATTTATATAAATACTAACATCGGTTAAGGTACGATCTTCGCTGACAATACCGACAATGCAAATGAAGAGATCATCTATTTGGTTGTCTTAGTGTACAAAAAAATTAATATCATTAAAAATAAATCTAAGAGGACAAGAAAATGGTGAATATAATGTAGGCGCACTTAGGACAGTCATTGCTGTTGAGGGGGTAGATAAGAAAAATAAAGAAATAACAAAAATAAGTTTTGTGTGCGTACGCTTCGGGCTAACTTTATGCTGCTATCGAACCAGAGAGGCGTATAGTTGATGATCCACTGTCTGCACTAATAATGGCATGTATTTTTCTATATGTATGTTTAATCTTTGACAACACCTCCGAACAAGTACTGTGTAAATTAACTAGGAACATAATTATATGTATGCGCAACGCCTCTATACATAAAACGGAGTGGGGTAACTCAGTGGCAGAGCGCTAAGTTGCTAAGCTGTAGATTCCAGGTTCGAATCCTGCTGAGGCAAATGATTTATTTTATCGGTTTTTATTAATTTCATCAGCCGGGGATGGCCCCTGTGATATCTGGACACCTTTTCAGGGGCTCCCTTATTGTGGGAAAAACCTGGCGGTTGAGCGTGATTTCTGGCAAATCACATCCCTCCACCATCATTGTCCATGAAACAGCTGAGTCTCTACCACGTATTAAACCCAAGACTCTTCATGAGTTCTAGAAGATTATATATACAAGGGCTCTATACGTACGTATGTATGAATTTCTGCATTGTCCGACACCGCATGATAACAAAACATTCTACAGTATATCAATCTGCAATCGACTTAGCACTTGTTCAATCGACCGAGTTCACCTGACACCTGTCCTAGCGGGTAGAAAAAATCTACAGAAGGAGAAGAAGTTAAAGAGAGAGAAGGCCGATAAAGAAAAAAGGCACAAAAACAAAAATAAGAAAAAAATAATCACGTGTAAAGAAATATGGTATTTATAGGGCAGTGGAAGGGGTAGTCAAACTGAGACAAGGAGCTTCCATAAATACGACAGAGAGAGAGAGAGAGAGAGAGAGAGAGAGAGAGAGAGAGAGAGAGAGAGGTTGAGAGGGGGGGGGGGATTTGTGTCGCCTGTCTAGAGATGTCACAAGTTCCCACGGCCGCCAACATCTGTACGCTCCCTCCGTATCTACGTGCCTACGTCACAACGCGCTCTACACCGGCTTCCACATGCGAATCCACTATCTATATATAAGCTATAAAGCATATCTAGGATCGCAGGGCAAGTGGAAGGATGGTGTTTGTATCATCAATGTCCTCATAACTTAGAGATAAGGAGATAGAACAAATCGGATAAGATCGAAAAGACAGTACTTTTAATATTGTGCATACTGTACCCCATGAAGGTTCTGGGGTTCGGAACGTGTTAGAGACTGTACTGTTTGTTAACAACGGTTGCTTAAGAGCGTGGTTTTTCCTAAATCACGCTAAACCGCCAGATTTTCCGCCAACTAAGAGCATCCACTTTTATAGAGGCTGGGTCAACCAGTTTAATAAATTATCTGTCCACGCCGGATTTGAACCCGGGACCTTCTGCATGACAACTCAGGGACAGGAAGATAGAATATGGTAAATACTCCCAGCACAAACTGAGTCCGATATTGCTGTATAATATCAGTAATAATAGTAATAATTCAATAATAATAATGTCAACTCAACTTTTGGAGAAAAACTAAGAAAATATCTGGAAATAGTGAGTAAACTGAATGAACTCCATCTTATGGAATGCGTGGTGGTAACACCAGTTGTAATATCCACAAATGAACCAAACCCATTCGTATCCCGGCAGGTGACCCTAGGATTTTTTAAAGGGAGTAAAAAATCCTTAGTTACGCCGTCCTTCGGAAGGGGCGTTAAATGGGGGTCAATGGGGGTCCCGAGCCTGTATGATGTCAGGTACTCGTTAAAAATCCCTATCCTAATTAAGCCTGGATAGGCAAAAATTAGAGCTCTCAATGTAGTATCGTCCGATTAGCCATAGCAGCAAAAAGTGACGTTAAATGAACAAAAAAACAAACTGAACCAAACCTGAATATGCAAGATCACTTATTTATGCAATACTCCCATCTATACTTCATATACTCTACTCTACGCTAAACATTTCTATCTTTAATTTCTAAGCAATTCAATCATTACTAAGTCCAACTAAGTAATGTACTACTGTAAAGTTTGGAGTTGACTGTATTATGGGAAGCGAAATCGTGGCATGGCATAACTCCATGGAATGCCAGCATATCTTCCCCTCTATTGAACTTGTCGTATCAATGGAATACAAAAGGTAAGACATGTATTTTATGAAAGGTCATTGCATTCATCATTTGACTGATTTATTAAACAGGTTGAGTAGATCTGTCCATTCATCGAAATATGACAGATTCATGAATGAATCATAAACAATATTATATATAAAGGCCACCTAACAGAGGCAATATTATTCATGACAATTTGGCAATGCCCCTCAAAAAAATCAATATGTCAGCTATAAACCGGATTTTTCAAAAGAAGAACAATCTTGCTTCATTTTCCTAAAAATTAATAATATTAAATTATTATGTATAAGTAAATAATAACAATATCTTGTTATATTATTGTAATAATGAACTGTAGTTTTCTATTAATCAATCCATAAACAACAAATTATATTCAAATATAAATTAATTATTTGACTACAACAAATTTCTGATTAAGTGAATTTCTAAAAAAAAAAAAACCGGTTCTAGAAATAATCTGTTTTATTTTTTTCTGTTAACAAATCGTCTGAATTGCATTATTGTTATTATTATTTTTTTTTGATTTTTGGATACAGGAAACAATATCAGAAACGAAGCAATAACTTAAGAAATAAACCATTTGACTGTAAAAAAAAAAAAAAATTATGCGACTCCCTTTTAAGAAATCCTACGGCCATCTTCAGGGCTCTATGTCTCTTAGAGTTGTCTGAGCTATTGATGTTCTTAATTAATAAAGTTGATAGAATGCTTAATTTTCTAAAATCGTTTGGGTAGACTGAAACACAGTGGTTTAAAACGTCTTTTAAAACAGTATTATAATGTCAGTGAGTTAAGTATATTCAATAGCCTTTGACATTCACGATTCATCAGAAAGAACATATTACCGACAGTGATGGATAAGTTTAGTACCTAAATCTATATGTATTTAAGTTAAAAAAAGCGCTCGTATATTAGCGATGTGGTTTTCTTTACATGTATACGTGAGTATGCGATTTTGTGTATATATATATTTTCATCTATTGTACACTTTAAAAAAAATATTCTTGCACAATTAATATTCCTATTATTTCCCTGTATATTCCAACATCTCTCTCTACTTCAAATACCATTCATTAGATTTAATGGTATTACTTTCTATGGTATGATTTGTATTACTTTCTTTATTACTAATTTGAAAATATGCTATAATTATTCCCTCATCATGATGCCTAAATGTATTTTCATTACTTACAATGTATCTTATTTAATTTGTTTTCATCTTGTGGTTATAGAAGAAGACTTGTAATGTTGGTCGAAGCGTTTGCTTTATAATAAATACCTCTCCCTATTAAAGAGAATTTTTTCTGACCTCCACTCAGACCATTTTTTCCTCATATATATGCATAAGGTCAATAATATTATTCAATATGTATCTACATACATATATACCCAGCGCATACATATATACCCAGCGATAGTATTTAGAAGAGAGCGGAGAAAGACTAAGACTACTCTCTAGTAGAGATAACAACATGTGTCCGATTTAGCCCGCTCCTTCTCTTTTCTTTTCTATTCTCTTTTTTTTCTTCTCCTTTTCCCCTCGCTACGCCATATCTCTTCGTCATCCTCATCCCTTCCACCGGGCTTTTCCGCCCTCCACCATCTTTTGCTAATTTGATGGGAAAATCCGGGTCGCGTTTTTTTTTATTTTATGATTTTCTAGTTCATCCCTGTCTATACTAACAAAATATAGGATAGCATTGTTGTATATTTTCCTTTAACGTTTCTTCCAAAGAGCAATCCCATAACTCAAAAAAACTAATTTTCAATAGAGGTATTTGAAAGTTATATGTTAGTGAGTAAAAAAATAAATAAAACTTGGGTAATGGCAAAGCAAAGTGTTTGAAATAAGTTTTATTTTGAAGAGAAAAGTTTGTCCTGGCCGGGATTCGAACCCGGGACGTCTGCATTTCTGTTGCAGTGCTCTAAGCCACTAAAGCTTTAAGCTCAAATATGAGACAATTCAAAATATGACTTTATTAGATAAAAGAAAATGTTGGAAATAGAATAATGGAAGGCTGAGTGGGCCAAGGATGGTTCCACGGGGACAAATCTCTTCAAAATAAAAATATTTAAATTATAATAATTATAAAAAAATAAAATATTTGATATAAGTATTGAAATTATTTTATTAGCCATTTTTTAATTAACCAGTTAGCAATTTATAAAAAATGCAAATACAGATTTTTTTTTTATTTTGATAGTAATTATTTTGAAAATATTTTTCAAAAGATTTGTCCTGGCCGGGATTTCAACCCGGGTCGTATGCATCTCCAGTGTAGTGCTCTAAACCACTGAGCTACTAGGGTTTTGTCAGAAAAATCCGTTCTCTTCACCGATCCTACATCCCCATGTTCTCGCGAATTGCGATGCATACAAGGGGAAGAATGTTCATTGAACATTCATCGAACAAGGATTTCCGGCATGGCAACTCAGTGCTCTACCACTGAGTCACTCCGCCCCTTAAAATAACTATTAATAAAAATTGAATTTTTTAATTTTATCTTTTGCCATTATTCCTATAAAGCTTTAAGTTCAAATAAGAGACAATTCAAAATATGACTTTATTAGATAAAAGAAAATGTTGGAAATTGAATAATGGAAGGCTGAGTGGGCCAAGGAGGGTCTGTAGATTGCACAAGGTCCATAAATGATTGTTAAGAGATATAATTAATAATAATATAGAAATAACTAATTAATAATATATAAGTAAAACACGAAACCAGGGAAACTTTATTTAACTATTAGGTAGAATTGGAAAAGCAACAGCAACTGATTTTTATTATTTACCATTTTGCAATATTGATCTATTTTGTTCTTCTAAATGAACCTAAGTTAACCTTATTTTTCAGTTTATTTATCTAAAGATGAAAAGTATGTGTGATGAAAAATATCTGATCTTCATTGTAACTAGGCTACTCTTCAGAGACATTTACTATTTACAACCACAATTAACATTATCTTCGAAAAAAAGAATATCATGTACACGATTATCTTCTCATTTAGATAACTAAGTTGGTAAACAGGCAGTTGTTTGATCTTTTTTTGAGCTGTGGCGTAGTTCTTAGCGCAGGTTGAACTTTCTCAAATGGAAGTACAGACACCTTGCAGAGAATTCTTTTTTAGTTCCTCTCTTCCAGCTATCTTCTGGCTGTGGGTTTTGTAGCCAACACGTGGCCAAGGATATTGCACAACTGTAACATCTGTTCGGCCAACCCCTCTCTCTCTCTGGCTCCTCAACGAATATAGTGGATCATCGATCCAAAGAATGATATATAACGAAAGGAATATATTTAAAAATTAGTTTTAGTGCATAAATTAAAAACGTCTCGGATAACTTTTAACGCTTTCAACCTAACACTAAATTCGTCTATAGCCGTTTCAGGCTTCAACATTTACTAGGCAAATGCTGTAAGCTCCCAAGTAATTACAAAACCCTCATATACATGACTTTCATGAGACCCATAAGGACTCGTAGTCTTATAGAGTAGCCCTATGGTGATTTACTAAGCCAGCGAATTCCTCACTTATCCAATCCTTACAATCCAAAATCTTTTGGAAAATCATCAATGGTTCTTACTTTGTAACGAATCAAGTATCAATCATCCATAATGACCTTAATCTTTAATGTTGCTGATGTGATAATATCTATACATCTTATGTATTATACGATTATATATTTATAAAACCTAAGGCTTTGATGGTTGAAACTATTGTTGAAAAACTAAAAGGGTTTTAAGGTCGGAGATGAACTGAAAAGACGAAAGGGACCCAAAGGTCAAAACAGAAGAACGGAAAAAGGCAGTGAGGGCTCAAGAGATTCTGGAAGGACATCAAAGCTGGCAGGGAAGCAAGATCCAGGCTCGGAAATGAAAATTATATTGTTTTATTGCAGTCCATAAAGGCTCAATAGGAATGTAAAAAGGTATATACATACATATGATTTTATGTGACCAGCCAATAGTCACAGATTTCGGAGGACAAGATAGTAGAAATTGCTCGCTCTTAGACTTGTCTTTATGTTGAACAAAATTCACACTTGGTGTTAAATATGATTCTAATGTACAGTGAGGGGAGCGGAGTGGCTCAGTGGTAGAGCACTGAGTTGTCATGCCGAAAATCCTGGTTCAAATTTTGCCGCTAGCAAGACTTTCATTTGGTCTGTTAGCAGCCGGAGATGGGTCATATAGAATCTAGGACCCTCCTGGGGCTCACCCAGCCTCTATGAAGTGGGAGCCCAAAATTACAGGGGGAAATCATGCGGTTGAGTCTACGGTCCCTGTACAACTGTTGTCCATGTAACAGTACAGTCTTTACCATGTACTGAACCCCAGACCCGTTCACGGGTTTTAGTGTAAAGGTTTTTTTTCTTGTCTAGTGAGGTTATAAACATATGTGTTTGTGTACGAGAGTGTTTAATACACTTACTATCCGAAAAATAATATATTTTTTCATATAATAATGTAATACAAAAGCACACACGCGCGCGCGAGCAAACGCAAAAGGACTAAACAACCTGTAAATTAACAGAAAATTACCTCAGGAACCCCTTGAAGAAGGAAATTAAATAAATGGCGGTGTTCAAGGTCTCCTTCGAGGATAAGGAAGGTATCCGAGTTAATTTAGACCGGCTGAGGCTTTCATTAAGATGTTGATTACGAACAAGGGGACAGCGAGGCGGCCGACAACAGGTAGCTCCTCCCCTGGACCGGAGCGAGGAGGAACCAGGAGGAAGTAGAAGGAGAAGGAAATTCCAAATTGAATTAGTGGCCGAGAATAAATCAAGAGCTAGGAGGAGGCAAGGAGGCGATAAATTAAAAGGGGGCGACTTTACCCTCCTATCGTCCCGGGGCCTCCCAATCTTAAATATTGTCCACCCTGCGGCTTCGTCGTCTTCCCATCTACTATATGTTATTGTCCCTATTTTTAATGCTTTTATATTCCATATTATATCATATCTCAGGCTATTAGTAAGCAATAAGGTCAGCATGCAACTAATAATAATTATAATTCGTGGAGGAAACTGCGGTATAGTATAAGTGTAGTCCAAATTCTTCAAGAAAGCCCATGAAGTAGTACTGGGATGAATCTGTAATCACTGACTATACGGTGCATCATAAATACTTGATATCTTCCTAATAACGTTGTGAAAGAGGAGAGAGCTAATATCATTGATATAGCGACCCCTAATGATATTAATATAGACTTGACACTTGGAAAGAAACAAAGGAAACAATCAGGAACTAGTAGAAAGTAAACTAAATGAATAATGAACTCTACCACAGTTCATGGGATAATAATATCCAGAAATGGGCTGATCCCTAAATCCACATTGGAGGGCACTGAGAGTCTGGAGATTCCTCTTGATGCCTTAAGGGAGCCTCGACAAGCAGTTCTCTTAGACACAGCCACACCGGATTGTAAGGAAATTTCTTAATTAATTAATCTCGACGATAACTTAATTAATGCGACGATAACTTCTGTTATATAAACCGGTAGCATGCCATATGATTATAAACTAATGAATACTACCATAATTGCTATAAACTAATGAATAATGAATGATATGCTCATAATATGAAAACACTTCCACGTCCTTCATGCTAATATTGTAATACCACTCTCACAGTGAAACATGTTTTTGAGTCAAATACTTTATATCTTCCGTCGATAAATAAAATAAGACGAGTCCCGAATTTATAGAAGGCACTTTGCCACAACAAAACTACCATCACGCTGGCATTCCAGTTTTTCGAAAGCACATCGCCTACTGCCAGTTTTATCTGAATTAGTTTCTTAATTTTCTCCAACAGGAGCACGCGTGTGTTTGTATGTGTATACAGGCGTGCGCGGTTTTACATTATACATTGATAAACCAAAATTCCCAACGTAAAACAAGCATTTCTATCCCCGCTCTGTAGAAATTAGGTGGAAGAAGCGAAGCCTTGGGTCCTTCCTCACCCACCATATTCTCCGGACCTATATCATATTGATTTTTACTTTTTCCGTTGTTTGGATAATTTTTTAAGAAATAAACAATTTAACAACGAATATGCTCTGACATCGGCCTTCCAAGACTTCACTTCTTCCTTGACACTTAATTTCTACCGAGCGGGGATAGAAATGCTCGATTCACGTTAGAAGGGTATTGAAAGTGAAGGATCCTATTTTGATTAATAAAAGTATTGTTTCATAATTGTTTTGCTAATAATCTAATTTACACCTTCACTGACATTTCATGTTACAACCCAATATAATAAAACAACTCAGAAGTGCCGTACATAGATGGTAGATAAAAATCAACATATTTTCTTTGGTAATCTTTCCTACAGTTTCTTTGAAATATATCTTACGGCATCGTGCGATTAAAATTATAAACGGTGGATTAATAATACTTAATACAGCATCTTAAGAGCGTAATAGTAGACTGTGAAGAGCACTGAATTGCTTTGCCGATGATCCCAGGTTCAAATCTCGCCACAGGTAAATTAATTAATCTATCAATATCCACAGATGGACCCTGTAGGGAAACCATCAAGGGGTAAAACTTGGTTGTACAGCGTTATCTCGGACAAATCACCTCCCTGCACAACCATTGTACTAGAAACAGTACAGTGTTCTAACATGTACTGAACTCTAGAACCTTCATGTAGTGGTACATTTTTTTTTTTAATACGTTAATTACATTGGCGTTTATTGCCAGTGATGCGGCTGGGAAAGAGGGTGAGGGCCTCCCGAACTCCTGCTTTGCCCTCATTCCTGGAGAAGAAGCTTAGTTCGGGGTCCCCAAGCAAATTGTAAATATTTTAATTATGGTATGAATGTATGCAATTATTTTATTTTTAGACTTTGTTTTTATTATCATTTTCTCATTTATTTTGTTTTAATTTTTACGGATGTATATATTTTTATTACATTTATTTATTTTATTTTTGTTTATGTTATTTTCGTTATGTTTTAATGGAATGATTGTATAGCTGCTTAGCACTATTACTTATTGCCCACAAGTGGCAGATGGTAATAATTCAATAAAGTGTTAAAAAAAATACGTTAAACCTAGATTTTAATTTTATACCACTTAAGAAATACTTTTTGAGTCAGAGAAGTATATTTTAGTATGTGTCATGTATGGTATCAGATCCGCAGGTTGTCGCTTTTAACACTCAAAACTAAAAATAATTTTATTACTACATATCATGTGCTGTATATAGATTAAAGAAGCGACTTACACATACTATTTAGGTTATAGCATCACCTATACTTAAAACTATTTTTTTAACCGTTCATTCGTTGATAAAATGATTACCGAAATATTTCCCTCAATTTTTTTTTTATACTAAATATCACGATTATTTTTATATTTGAGCATACAAGTTAAAACGTGCGACTAAACTCGAAGCGACAACCTGCGGAATTGATACCGCTAAATCATTTGCGACTATTTTTAAGGATTTCCTGATTATAAATTGCTGTTTCGACTTAACTTAAAAATGGAATTCCATTAGCCGAGAAGGGGGGAGAGTGTTTATTCAGGCTGGGTAAGAGGTAATATAAATTATCATATGACGTTTGAGAAAAAAAAGTGAGATAAGAGATGAAAAAATCGAAACCAGAGAACGAGGTCTATTCTTAGCTCAGCGATGGTTCTCCTCCGCTTTACCAGATGTCGGCACTTCCTTTCCCACCGATTCCGAACTAATTAATTATAGTTATTACAATTTGAACAGTATGCACAAGACGACTGGCCATGCTATGACATGTTATAACCTAAAATACTCCCCACGCCTAATGCTCCAGTATGCAGGAAGAGGGAGTGCATTAGGGGAGATATCGCAGGGGGGTAAGGGCCTCTGTGGCCGGGCGAGATAAATCTTACCCCTCGTGACCCCAACCCACCACCACCTGTAAACACCTTCATCCTCGCAGGGTCAGGGCATAATTCAACCCGGAGCAGTTTACAAGTTTATATCTTTATATACAGTACGGGGTGGGAGAGAATGATAATTGTAAATATACATACATACACATATTAGAAAAAACAGATTTTATGGACACATCAAGAGGAAGAACTCAGGCAAACAGTCGAAATTTATGAACAAAGGAGTTAATACAAAACAGACACAATGAAATGGATTGAGAGGAAATCAAAAAAGATCTGAAACTGGCCGGAATATCACCATGGGATATCCAAAAGGTGGTCTCAAGAATGAAAGGAAGCCAAGAATGAAAGAAGTATGAACACAAAGAAAGGCAAATGCATGACCCTAAGTACTTGAGGAGTCCTAATGGGCTCAATTAGCTAATATTAAGTAATAATAAGAAATCAGTAAAGAAAAATTAAATTGATTAGTAGTAAAAATAAAAGAGAATGGGTTTTATTAATTAACCCTATAATAATAATAATAATAATAACCCGAGATAAATAAAAAAGGGTAATCCTAAAGAATTATAAAAATGCTGAAATCATCCTACGTCAATACAAACAAAGGAGATGGAGGAGATATGATAAAATCAGTTCTTATTTAAAAATAATAAATATTAAATATAAACAAACAAATATTGCTCGTTGCGTCATACCACTCTGGAGAGGATCACACATTATTACGTTCCTACGAAACATTGTTTTCAAGATGCAACGGCAGATTACTAACAGATACTCTCATTTATGCACATGCATACTCTCGTTTATGCACAAAGACTCTTCGGCCTAGATCCACAGTTTAAGATTTGTTTGTTTATTCATTTAACGAAAGTATATGCTGCTATGGCTAATCGGACGACGCTACAGTGGTCATCATAAAGTTTTGCCTATGCAGGTATAACTAAGATCTTTAATGAGTACCTGGTACCGCACCAACTCGGGAACTGACGTCTCCCACGAAGAATGACATTACTAAGGACATATTACTCTCATTTAAAAAATCCTAGGGATACCTGCCGGGCTGCGAACCCGTTGTCTTCGACATGTAGGTTGTTATGATGACCACTAAACTACAAACGACCCCCACGGATTAAGGTTGTTCCGAGTTAACAAGCGCCCGAGGACATGTACTTCTTTACCTTAAGACGAACATCCTGTAACGTACCTCCCGCGATTATTTGACATCCTGAAAAAACCACAACGCGACTCCCGAATTACACGGGGTAGGGTCATTACCACTGTGACTGGTATCGGTGAGTCACCTCTAGTAGGCTGGCGAATATCATATTCCAGCGGGTAGGGATAATCCGTCTGAAGAATTTCTGTGGTTTTCTCTCTTAGGTGGACACCCAATTCCAATTCCAGAAGTTGCCTACTTAAGTAGTAACCATGTTCAACATGTTGTTAGATAGTATCAGTTAAAGAAACAAATGTTTTATTCATATGTGATTGGCGTTTATAAAGGAGTGGCCAACCCAAATGAACTAACTCACTGGGTCGCACTTATAATTATATATATATCCATATTAGATTAGGTATATTTGTGAAATAGAAACATTAAACATAATGAATGAATCATTATTACGATGTATACTACTGCACAGGTCTGCGATGAAAAAAGTGTCATATTTAACCAGTGGTTTAACAGTATTTTTGTGCTGATTACGGAAAAAATAGTGAAAAAAAACCATCACCCCTAGATGCTAAGTCACAAATTTCACCTGAAAATTTCTTATTTGATTCATCAAAAAGGAATTTGAAAGCTGTACTTCCTCACAGTGGTAACCGATATGCTTCCGCGCCTGTTGCATACTCAGAAAAATGCTACGAAAATCTTGAGTTTGTTCGGCTACTCTGACCATAAATGGACCATTTGTGGGAACTTGAAAGTTATTTCCATGTTACTCGGTCGACGAAGTGGTTACACAAAGTTTCCATGTTTCCTCTGTGAATGGGATAGCCGTTTAGAGGATCCTAAAAAGATCGTATTTCCACCACATCATATAAAATTGGGGCTAATGAAACAGTTTGAGAAAGCATTACCCGAAGAAGGAGAATGTTTCAAGTATCTTTGTGAACAGTTTCCTGGTATATTCGATGCTCAGCTGAAAGAGGGATTCTTTGTTGGGTCTGACATCAGAAAACTTTTAAAAGATGAAAACTTTGTCATTAAAACAGAAATAGAAGAAAAATGCCTGGAATTGATTTAAACTTGTTGTAACAGGCTTTTTTTGAAACAAAATGACCCATAGTACAAAGCTTTGGTTGCTGAATTGTTACAAAACTACGCAATTTTGGGCTGCAACATGAGAGTCAAAGTTCATTTCCTTCACTCACATCTGGACTTCTTTCCAGAAGATCTTGAGACTGTAAGTGAGGAACAAGGAGAACGTTTCCATCAAGACATAAAAGAAATGGAGCGCAGATACGAAGGTCGGTGGAATGTCAACTTTAACAGTTGACCATCTTTAACTTTAACAACAGTGATGGTTACTGTTGGATGTTAAAAAAGGAAAATTCACATAACACAGCCGAAAAAGTACTAAAAGAAGCTTTGATGGAAAAGAAAACGTTTTCACAAAGACTTATAATAACTTTACACCACATGTGCATCATTTATGCTCATTTTAGCTAGGTATCGTTGTTGCTTTTTTTTGGCTTTTTACTTCATGTTAAAATAATAAAAACAAATCCAACATTTTCCGTTCAAACTTTTTACAAAAACTTCAACTTTATTTTGTAGGAAAGCCTTACGTGATAGAAAAAAAACCCAATGTCGTTTTTGAAATCAGCGCAAAAAACTACATAAAAATCAGTTAACTAAATCAAAACAATTTTTTAAAATGTTTTTTTTTTTCAGATCTGTGTAATTGCTCAATAACTTATAAATTTTCCTTTAATGGGGGCCAAACCTGAGGGTTGATCGTATATCTCATATAAATCACATCTCTACAAAACCGTTGTCATTGAAGCAGGACAGTCTCTACCATGAACTGAACCCAAGACCCTTCATGAGTTATTGGGTTTATTGATGATGCCTACTGATAGAAAAATACTTGTTAAAATACAAGGTACGATTGGTTAATAGCAAGTTAAGAGAGAGAAACAAAAGCTGTTTATTAGCGATATTATATGGAGAAGTCTAAAGGAGGGAGTGAGAGAGAAAGAGAGAGAGAGAGAGAGAGAGAGAGAGAGAGAGAGAGAGAGAGAGAGAGAGAGAGAGAGAGAGAGAGAGAGAGAGAGAGAGAGAGAGAGAGAGAGAGAGAGTTGGGAATTAATGTAGCGTTTCCAACCGTAGCCCAGGGTTTCTTCTTCGAGCCGACTCTTCTTGAGTCGTTTGTCTTCTTAGAGCGGCAGAAGAACCCTCTCAGAACTCCCCCCACCCCGTCGGAAGTCCTTACAGTCTATTAATTAATTATGTAAACATTTTACGTTCACTCCTCGCTGCAACTAGTCAATAATTAAAACCCGGCAACAGCCTCTACATTTTCTTTATCGGAGTCGGATCATCTCCGATTACTGGTTGGTCAGCGTCAACAGTTGGATCAGTGGGAAAAAAAGGTGTCGACACCTTGGGAAACAAATGAACAAGCCGAGAAGACTAGCAATTAACACACCTGAAATCGATGAGGAACATTTAACATAGTTTGTTAAACGGTAATTTAATTTACAATCTCGAACATTTTCATGACTCGTCTATAGCCTCTTCAACTTAACCTTTGTCTTTAGCCTTAATTCTAACTTTACAGCAATACTTTTCAAACGTTATTTCATCTAAAGGGAATCGCTTTAAAATATTTCTAAAGTTATTGGATGCTCCGATGACCTAAGAAATTCTGTTTATAAAATTTTTATTTGAGATGTCAGAATGTCATTGTTTTCAGCATCATCATAATCATAATCTTCCCCTCTCTACCGCAGTGTGGGGATGCCCTCTATAGAGCTTGACCCAGGTATCCCTTTCCCGAACCAATTCTCTTCTGCTCCAGTCCAGCCCTTGCTTCCTGAACGCCTTCCGCACGCCTTCTTCCCAGATAATCCGTGGGCTTCCTCTTGGTCTTCTTCCGTCTACTCTCGTCTCATATGTTATCCTGGCCGTGCTCATCCTCAGGAGGTGCCCAGACCATCTTAGTATATTTTCTTCAAGAGTGGTTTCTACCGGCTGTACCTCGAGGTTCGATCTTATTGTAGTGTTACGGATGCTCTATATCTTCCATTGTCCGTAATTTATATTAATTTAAGGAGAGTGGGGTATCAGCCCACTACCTCCGAGTCAGGTGGAGGGATTGCCTCCACATATCTCCCTGACAAGCTTCCCCGTCCGTGGCAGCTGCCTAGGGAAGGTGACCCTAGGGTGTGTACTGAAGTTGACCTTTGTCTGTGATGTGGGGTGTGTAGTGAAGAAAGGGCTCAATTTTTCGGAAGTAGATATATATTTTCTAAGTAATTGTACCAGTAACAGTAATAATAGTACTGTTATTTTTTATATAAGGTGTAAAAGGATCTTTATTTACTCAACAACTCCCGTTCAATCAACCAGGAAAAGTGAGGGATAAGCATTTTAAACAATAACTAATACCACTATACCTCAGTGGTAACGATCTCAGGGTGGCATCCACATAAAATATTCAGTGACATAAAAATTATTCAGATCAAAAGATCTTCCCTTTACCTGAGATCATCATTTGGGCATTCAGGCTTTTGTGTCAACCTGGCAAAAGGTCATCGATCGACCCTTAGATGAAGAAGAAAAGTAAACGCAGCTATTGGAAAGACAATACCTGTTGCCGGTACATGAACTCCCGCCACCCCTCACATGAGATCTATAAGAGATACGACAACAACCCACCACCCCAACCCGAAGACAATAAGCCATAGAGAGCTGAATACTATCTCAGCTAGCGAAAGGGTTGAAGGGCTCCTAAGCAGCCATATTAATGGCCCTACGACGACACTCCGCACGGCTCAATCTTATCTCTTTCCCTATGACTTAACCCTAGCCCCTCGCTCTTCTCCCTTTCCCTTTATTCCCGATTTATTGCTTTATTGCTTCCTTAACGGCCTTTGTGCAATGATTCCATCGAATTGAGATCTTTTACAACCTATAAGTAGGCTAACTGCTTCAATCGAGCAATTCCAGTTCAAATACTTACACCATTTTCATGAAACTTAATCTTGTTAATAACCTTAGATTTACAACGAGTGCCAGACAGAGTTTATTCTCACTTCTGGATCTTATCATAAATTCCCCAGAAAAACTAAAAATTAGCCTATTTATGTAACTTACAACATTACTTCATTGTTTATTTATTTAACGTCATTTTATGCTACTATGATTAACCGGACGACACTACAGTGGGAATTCTAAACTTTGCTTTAATGTACAGATCCCTATACATCTTTATCGTATACCTTGATACTGCATAGGCCTGGGATCCCCATTTTCCGCCTCTTCCGAATAACGGAACAACTAAGGATTTTTGTATCCCTTTAAGCCGCCTGCTGGCATACTAGTACAAACCCGCGATCTTAGGTACAGAAAGTTTTCATGCCATGTATAGCACCACGGGTGACCTCAACATTGTCATATGTACACGAGTATACTTCTTTTCTGGGATATTGGAATCTGGAAATATTACTTGATCATTCATTTTTTCAGAAAGTTGCCAGCATCCACAACCGTGAGCTAGAACCAGCTCTACAATAGTTTTTGTTTCCAATTTCATTCATTTTTTTTTTTAGCCTTATTCCTTGTTCAACATCATTTTTATAATGTTCCGACTGTTGAAATAATGCTCATCATGTATCAGAAAAGGCTATTTTTTTTTTATCTGGGCCTTCTGCAGGTCTATTACTTATTCATTCTATTCCTTGGACTTTGCTTTACAATCGGAGAAATCGCAAATTCTGAACCGAATGATCTACATCGGTAACTCTTACAACGATCAGTAAGAGAACTGAAGTCAACACATTTGAAATTGAAGTACAAGTGCTTCGTTGGCGCGAGTCTCACAACAAAAACTGCGAAGTTGTAAAATCGTATTACGGATCACCTGTAGTTTGCATAACAAAAAGTAAAAAGCCTTGGTTATGCCGTCCTTTGGAAGGAACGGAATATACGGGTCTAGGACTAGTACAACGTTAGGCACTCGTTAAAAATTCCTATCCTAATCATAATTGGATAGGCAAAAATTTAGGGCTCCCATGCGATAGCATCGTCCGATGTATACATGAAAAATATACAAATATATATATATATATATATATATATATAAACATTAAAGAAGAGGAATGCGGGGACTACATGGTAGAAGGGCTGGGTCCATTGAATGAGAGAAGCGTGAAATCGACTGAGGAGATGGAATGAGCGCGACCAGCTCGCACCAAGCAATAGTCTACCTCTGCCTCTCTGGATTCTCCGTTAGTCCACAGCCTTCTACATTATGTCGATCCAAGTGTCTCAGGTTCGAATCTAGTCTACCATAGTACTAGTAGTTGATTGAAATGCTGGACTTGGAGGGGTGACCTGTGGTGCATAACAACCTACTATATCCAAAATTGTATTCGCAACCCAGCAGGTGATCCTGGGTTATGCCTTGCATCGGAAAGGACATAAAATGGGTGTCCGTAGCCTTTACGATATCAGATTAAAGATTCCTCCCCTAATTATACCTGGATAGCCAGAATTTAGGAGCATTAAGTAGCATTAAATGAATTTAAAAAATCACTGCACTGGATTATTCTTCGCTGAACCCTTGTTATGTGTTCCTTCTAAGAACAGAGAAGTAGGAGATAATTCGCACCCTACACTACTAGGATGGGTTGCATATCAAACAAAAGATAATGTTCTATAATCTGCAAAAAAACAACACATACTTGTTTTAGATCCTATTCCATAACAAAGTTTTCATCAGTACTTTACTCTACGAACTCCAATATTCCATAAGATTTTAATCAAGGTTGAACTGGCAATAGTCCGCTCTACTCCTGAATGTCAGCCGATTCACTTCATTAGTTGTACTCCTGAGAAAGCTGATATAGAAGCACTGGAGTGTTCCGGAGTTCACCAGTTTCCTTCCAAAATGTTAAAACGTTGTATGAAAAAATGTTTGTTTCTTTTAAAAGATTTTTTTTTTTGTATATTGGGTAAAAGGTCACGTAGATCAGATCATTAAGCATATTAAACCTAGGAAAGAATTCATCAGAACATAACTCCTGGAATTCCGATCTTCCATATTATTTATGATTGATTAAATCGCTATATTCCCGAGAATTTTCAATGGAAATACACTATATACTGTATAAGAGTCAAAACTTGCTTACTGTTGCTGTACCATTAATGGACCCTGTGGGACATACAAATCCTCCTGAGACTCACCCATCCTCTTAATTGAGTGAAAACCTAGCGGTTGAGCGTGATCTCGAACAGTAAATTGTTCCCTTCACAACTGCTGTTTAAGAAACAGTATTGTCTTCAACATTTATAGAGCCAAAAACCCTTCATGGGTTTTAGTGGTATAGCTATTTCTTTTGTAAATTACTATAAAAACTATCCTCAATTATTATTGTCGTGAAACAGTGATTAATTGATGGATCAGTGTCGAAGATAGTGACAACCATTTAATTTGCAAACCTACTACACTCGTAGTGAAATTGACTCCATAAGAATATATAGTTATTTTCAAGAGACAAGAAGTTAATTGGCGTGAGGTCGATCTGGTATGAAGAGGAAAGCTCTCCCCTTGCTGACCACATCCCTCGGGATCTCGGATCTGGAATCTGGGCACGGCTGAGCAGCAACAGGGAAGGGAACGAAGAGGATTCCTCCGACGCGATCTACAATTGCATCCATCATTGTATCCAAATGAGAGGGGAAGTCATTATTATTTTTATTATCATACTCATTCATTTCAATATAATAAAAAAAAATTCACAACCTGTACCACTTTAATATTAAAAACATGGTAAGAACCATACTGTTCCTAGCCCAATAGATGTCAAGAGAAGTGATTTAGAAACGATATCGTTGTCCTAACTATGAACAACAGTCTTTAAGTGAATTATAATAAATCAAACACTAGTTTAAACATTAAATTGTACAATTAGAAGACAAGGTTAATAGATTATGATTAATTAGACAAGAGTGTGATTTAGTATCCTTCACGAAAAGCCTGTTTTTTTTCACTGCAAATAAGGTTACTCACTTTATAGAGGTTGGGTGGAAGAAAGAAAATAATAAAAAGAAATAAACCACAACCCAACCTACTTTGGCTATAAGAAACCGTAAGCAACTACTCTAAGATTTCGCGTTTCATATTTATACATAAATATGTTTTAATCAAATCATTCAATAATCCTTCAGGTCTGACAGATTTCTACAACCATTATAATACATATAATGAGGAAGAGGGATACGAGAACATCCTACAGTGTCTTGTAGAGGAGGGTATTATGGCATCTATAAATAACTACAAGATAACTACGGGCGGGCAGCGAGCTGTAAGCGGGAGGATGAAAAAGCGATGGTAGAGAGAACGGGCCTGGATGACCTCCCGTTGAGAGGCCACGTGACGGGGCGGCCATTCATGTCCTCGTCAGCGGGAGGAAAAAACGGAAGCCGTGAAGAAGAAGGAGCCTCGAGGAGGTGAATGGGCAGCGGATCTGAATAGGGAGCTGGGGAGGGAACAATGGACTGCGATCGGGTCGAAGAATCGATCCTCTATGTCCGATATAGATCGATAGTGGCCTGTCGATCGATTTAGTGCTCAGCATGTATAATCAAGCATAAGAAAGATGGTTAAAAGCATAGAGCTGCGTGGGCTAACTAACTAACTGTGTCTCTTCACTTGCAAGTCAGAAATGTTGATAAAATATCAACCGCCGTAATTGTAATTTTCGATAAGTTGTAATTACCGCAAGATACTTTTCTTCCGATACTTCGAAATATCGACACTATATATTTTAGTATCGGAAATCTATACTTTCCTTAAAGATAAAAAAAAATAATCAGCGGATTTCATTAGGAAACGGTTGGTGTTGTACATTCATCTTACTTATATATACGTTCATGACAGTCATCTCAACAGTCTTAGGGAACGTTAATTGTTATTAGCTGATTATAATCCATCTTCATACATATCCAATTTATATTTAGTTTGATTCTCTAAAATTAGATATTATTGTATTTTAAAGTTTTACAGAATTATTAGATGCGTTCAGGATCAAAAGTGGATAACTCCAAACATAAAAACTTGACTTTTTCAAAATTTTCGCTGGTTTAATCAAGTAATGCTTTTTGCTACCGAAACTTGAGGCAAACTTTTTATATCTAAACATATAAAAAAAAAAGGAGAGAGAAATTTTAAATTAAACAAGTGCCTGGATAAAGATGTTATTCCTCAAGTTATATTAAACAAAATTTCATGTCTCACAATACCTAAACATTGCTACAGCATCCGACAAGAAGACTGAAACGTCTCTGGAGCAGGTATCTACTAAAGATAGATGAAGCACGCTAGGAGTGCCTTAAACGGGAGGTTTCTCCATCCACGTGAATCATTTAAGAGAAGTTTTCAAAACAATAACAAAAAAAAATATGTCACAACATTTTATAATTTATCAAATACATATTTATCATTATTTATAAAACAATTAAGTCTGTTATTATTATATAAATAACAAATAGAAAAATGGAGTTGATTCCTGAGGATTTCTGCTCTTCACTCCAAGAATTTCATCCATTGTTCCAATCGAGGTGTTCATTGAGTCCAGCTTAAATAAATTTCCCGCCTTTTCCTGCATTAAACTGACGGGTTGGACAAGGTCTAATATAAACATTCCTGCGCCGATGACTTACGCATCAATGGCCCGAGCATCCTATTATAGCAATAATACTAATAACTATAGAAGGATATAATAAGAGCCCACGACCGGAGAGAGAGAGATACAGAGTGAAGATATAATGGCTAGGCAAACATGGAATGAGATCTGGGGCCTGCGGTCGTTGCGGTCGATACGCTGCTACCGGCGTCCACTAACAACTGCTCTGCTACTGGCCGCTACTCGTCTTAAACATAATTGTATCACGTATGTGTGTGTGTGTTTGTATGGGTGTATAATAACATATATTATAAATACATATTTATCATCAGAAATCTATAACAAAAATTACAACTATCACTGACACTTTCAGAAAGATAAGATCTAAAATTTTTGGTCCTATAGAGAGAACGAACCAAAAGAGAATTAAAAACAAATATTCAACAGTAAAAACATGACCAAATGTATACAGGAAACTGAAGAAGGCCCCGAACAACTAAAATTCACAATACACGAAATAAATGATCAGGACGTATTTGGAAAAACTATAATACAATTTTTTAGAATTAAAACTATTGAAATTTACAACTGTATAATAGAGTACATCAAGTAAATATAATGGAAGATAAATAATAACACGAGATAAAGACAAGTAGGGAAGCTACCCAATGTTAGTACTGGAATAACAATTTCAACTTAGAGAGTCACCAGATCATCTTCTTTTCAGACGCCTCGGAGGATTATCAGGAATTGAAGAGGTTGCCAGGTTTGAAACTAGTGGGTTTGATTGGGAATAAAGTTTGCCATGAAAAAATTGTTATCGCATTCGGGCCAAATTCGTACCAAATGGTAGATTCATATTGGATTACGTTGTTCGTAACAAAGTAAGGTCGAGAATTTTACTAAGGATTTCGGATTGTAAGGATTGGATAAGAGAAGAATTCGATGTCTTAGAGGAGTCCTAAAGCTCTACTCCGTAAGTCCAGATGGGTCTTAATAAAATATAATTTTGATTAAAGAAAGTGACACCAAAGAAGCCAGGAAAAATGGACGAACGAAAGGAGGAAAGAACATAATGAACGAATGAAGAGGATTTAGGAAGACCCGAGACGCAGGATGCCATAAAAATTGTTCAAGTTCATGCGTGTTCATAAGTATATAAGTTAATCATATATACGGAATGTAGTATTATATATTAATAATACGGTAAAAATAATAATAATAAAACGTAATAAATAAAATTAAGATATTTTTTCTTCAGTCCGATATTCTCCTTGAAGAAGCAGGTACAAGAAAAGGAGAATACCCGCCCGAGGCCAGTTTCATCAAAATCGGCTTTCATAATTAACCATAATAATAAATAATATATATATATATATATATATATATATATATATATATATATATAATACAGCACATGTAAATGTAAAAAAAGTTTAAAAAGTTAAAAAATAAGTCACACTGGGGGTAAATCTATTTAGAAAAAAATGTTCTTGATATTACAATTTAGAAATACTCGTCTTAAATAAGATATTTCATTAAAAGTGAGCAAAAACAGAAAAAGAGACATAAATGATAAATATGATGCAATTGGGAAAATCCCAATAGTTTCGCCTATTCCAGGGCACACATCATAAAATCCCAACAAATAAGACAAAGTGCAAGACGTCTAACACCAACAGTCCAAACAGACTCCAATAATACGCTCCACAAACACATTTCTGTGTTTTTTAAGTTTCGCAGAAATTTTTTAATAAGGCAGTCCAGCGAAGAGCACAATTATTTTTTAAAGGATATTTTTAACATACGTTTTAAGGCCAAATTAACAAAGATTTTACTGGTTTTGAAAACCGAATTATGAAGCATAACCAATTTTGATGATCTAGCTACCTGTAAATGAATGGTGAGCCGATAAGAAATATTATTAACAGGTAACGGGGAGAAGGCTGAAGTAATTACCTAGCTTGCCGAAGGCTGAAGAGGCGCTGGGACCTAGCTGTACACCCGAAGCGAACAAGGGATGATAACAAAAAAAAATTAGTATTGTTGTGTAAAGTGCTTTGATTGGGAGCAGGGAGAAAATTAACGGTAGACGATGCGATCTCCTTTACCTGCCTCGAGGATGACAGCTATAATCCTCTATAGCTAACTAAACTTTAACACATGTGGAAGAAAGTGGTCCGGATAGAGGTCGCAATGAATTTCTCGTAGAATTGGAGAAAAACTTTATTGATTAGCCAACGTTTCGACCTACTTTGTAGGTCTTCTTCAGGGCTATGCGGAAGGTGGGGAGCTGGGGGGTTAGGTCCTCACTAGCTAGAAGCTCATACCGTTTTGAACAAACATTCTGACCTGTACCCGGACCACTTGCTTCCACATATATCAAGGTCAACAATTATCATTCAATATAAAATTTAACACTATTTATCACTCATATTTTTTGTTTCAATTTTCAAATTATTCATTGTCGTTTCCGGCTACTGCGACACTTACTAGACAAATTTATGTTTTCCGTCCCTTCCGTCGTAAACCAATGACTTCCTGTCCTACTATATCGTTTAATAACATCCCACTGATGCCTGTAGAACAGGTTCGGTACTTAGGACTACGCCTTGACAAACGCTTAACTTGGAATTCTCATACTGGAGTGAAATGACAAGAAACATCTCGCTGTTTCCGGCTACTTCAACATTTACTAGACAAACGCTCTAAGCTCCCAATTAATTACAAAAGACTCATATACATGACAATTATTAGACCCGTCTGGACCTAGAGCTTTGGTGCTCCACCAAGCCATCGAATTCCTCTCGTATCCAATCCTTACAATCCAAATTCCCAAATGCTCCTTACTTTGTTACAAAATAAAGCTATCCATATTGACCTCAATGTCCCATTTGTTGCTGATTTAGCCTCAACCAGTCTCTTCGTGAAAAAACTTTATTCCCACTCAAAACCACTAGTTTCGAACATAGCGACTCTTTAATTCCTGATTATCAATCCGAGGCTTCAGAAAAGAAGATGGCCTCGTGACCTTCTAAGTTGAACTTGTTATTTGAGTACTACCACTAGGTAGTTTCTCGACTTGTCTTTATCCATGCCATTATGTATCATTCCTGCCATTTACCTGTTGTATTATTATAATACAGTTATAAATTTCGAAAACTATCCCATAGGATTCATACCTCGACGCTAACATATAAAATAGAAGTCTTGCCAGCGATCGGGATTTGAACCCAGGACCTACGGTACGGCAACTCAGCGCTCTACCACTGAGCCACTCCGCTCCCTCCATATTTATATAGAAATATCAGAAAACATCTGCTATTTTGGGTTCAATGCAATGATCTCAAGGAATTAATTGAATAGCATTATATTGCTGATCATATCAACAAGCTAACTTATAAATCTACTTACAAATAAAAAAAAAACCTAAGAGACATTTAAGCTACCAGCTTAATGTTCCTTACCCTATTTACTTAGGTACTCCTAATTTTCCAAATAGTGTCACATACAGCAAATCTCTATTAATAACTAGAACTATCGTCGATTAGTTCTCTAAAGTGTTCTACTAAATAACTTTATTACAAGCGGCGAGTGTTTTTCTCTTTTCCTTAGCCCTCTTGTGTAAAAAAAAGTAATAATAATAAAGTAATAAAATGACAACTAAAAAAGAAAATAATAAAACGGAATGAGAGAGAAACGGTAGAAGCGTGACTAATCTCGTTGAGAGAACAATAACGGATATAAAATAAACTTTCGCACAGGTTTTGCACTCGAGGGTTTAGACTTCAATTACTGCAATCAATTAAAAGCCAAGAGGGACTCCTTAAAGCGGCCGGAAGCAGACGGAAAAAGAAACAGAAAAGACGTCTTTATTTCCAGCTAATGTTCTAAGCATCGCTGTTAAAATATTTTTTGTGATTTTGTTTTTCTTTCTTTATGGTTTTGTGTACTATGCAAAGACAACAGGAGGAGTTGAAGAAGGTGGTAAAAGGTAATATTGGAAAAACTGAATAAAGCAGCAAGATGCCAGTCAATTATTTTAATTACCTCTGCTGTGTAAACAACTGCCATTAATTGTAATAAAAATAAAGTACACATTAAAAAAACCTACTACAATCTAAAAGGGTTTGTTTAGGTTGAGTTCATGTTAGGGACTGTAGTGTTTCCAAGCCAATGGGTGTGCAAGGAGGTGATTAGTTCAAGATCACACTCTCAGCTCAAATCAAAAATAACTATATACCTGTATCTATATCTATATCTGCAATAATTTCATATAAAATAAAATAAATAAAATAAAAAGTATGAAATTCTAAACTCCTGCTTCTCCTGATAAACTATTGATTTCGATATTTAAAAAGCTAAACCCAATAACATACATGGATTTTGCCACCCACTTGTTTTTGCTAGTTTCGTTTAACAGCTGCAATGGCTAATCGGATGACCGAATATGGCACACTCCTTTAGCCTACCCAGGAAAGGCCTACCCTATAACTATATGATAGGGACCTTAAACGAGTGCATGAAATCACTGATGCTCGAGACCACCATTTTAAGTCCCATTCAAAGAACAACATAACTAAGGATTTTTTATCCCCTTCCTACGACCAGGCACTTCTCGGGCTGCGACCCCAGCATACAACGTTGTTATGCTGACGACATCTCAAGTTACCCTTAGCTCCTTAATTACTACGAACATATCACGAATCTGTTTCCTTAAATACTAGAAATTCATTTTGAAAAAAATAATTGAACTAACCACTTATTAGCCTTGGCTGTAGATAAAAGGTGCAAAGATCAGGGACTTTCTTCTTTCTTTTTCAGTCTAATGCAACGATGATGGGACAGGAATCTGTGTTAAGGCGCCATGAGGCGTTAAGAAAGTGGCAGATAAATTGTGAAATAAAAAGCAATAAAGAAGAGGTGGCGAGAGCGGAGGGATGTTGTTGGGGAGGAGAAGATGAAAAAGTGCTTCTGGCGGAGGATGAAACATTTATTGGGGGTGTGGAAGGGTCAGCTACGTGTCCCACATAGTACGGTCAGCAGCCCTGTGCCCTCTTCTATCATACAGTATTTATAGCCAGTCTTCCCCGTCCAGCCTTCCTTGAGCGGAATATTAACGGATTTATGTCATAAATAAAAGGAAAATTACCAAACAAGAAGGAAAATAATATTCCTGCACAACCGTTGCCCATGATAGTACAGTCTCTACCATATACTAAAACCCAGACTCGTTCACGGGTTATAGGGGTACAGCTTATTTTTTTAAACAAGTAAAAAATACATAATTTGGTTAATGGTAATGCTCGAAATCACCATTTTACAATTTTTCCAAGAATTCAATAAATAAGATAATGCAGAAACTACTATTCTAAATTAAAATGTAGTAAAGAACGGAGATAGTTAGGGGGTTTTTTGGCAGTCAAAAAAACACCAAATAAGTACCAGACTTATATTTAGTCAGTGCCGACGTTTAGACCTACAGTGTAGGTCAAAACGAATAATTGAATAAAACTAGCAATAAAAAAGCATCAAATTTTCAAAGATTTCAATAAATAAGATAATGCACAAACTACTATTCAAAATTAAAATATAGTGGAGAACGGAGATAGTTGGGGGGTGCAGTAAAAAAAAACACCAAATACAGAAAAGTACTAGACTTATATTTAGTAAGTGCCGACGTTTAGACCTACAGTGTAGGTCAAAACGAATAATTGAATAAAACTAGCAATAAAAAAGCATCAAATTTTGTGTTTAGAAAGTGACTTTATATATTTCGAATTTAAATATTATATACTCGTAGCTCCTTGTACACCTTAAACATACTCAGCGAGTCAAACAGTTTCTTTCACTAACTCATCTGTATTATATATAAAATACTTAGTAGTTGGGCTAAAAAAAAAGAAAGAATGAACGAAAATTGTGACTTTTAACCAGTAACTGTAATTAATAATTAATAATAACTCCTAAGCCAGAATTTTTAGTATTTATGACTTAAACACCAAACGGAACGCTACACTACAACTATACTATATAGCAGGAGAACTAAATTCGGTCCTCTCTTTTACCTAGATGTTTTACCTAGCTCCATAGGTTATACCTAAATGTAACCTATTTAAAAAAATTAAAAATTAACCCATATTTCTACTTCAATACTGATTTCAAACTGATATGTTACTTTCCTTACCTATTTTGACCCAGGCTATCTTGAAAATTGGTGGTTTTTGGAGCAACTGTCTCATCCCTTGAGTTGAGGAGTCGAAATTGTTGAAAAAAGTATTATAGGAATAATAAACAGTTCTTTTAAGTAATGCGGATATTGCCGGTAAGGGCTTCGAAGGTTTGCTGAGTAAAATTAATACGAAAATAATCTAGTATTTATTTAATAATCTCTATAAAATGAACATTAATATTGACTAAATATATAAACAAATTTACCTTGAGGATGAGGACAGAGTCAGGGTAAATGTTGAGTGAGCCAAGAGTGGCCGTGGGGTCCTCCAAGTGTCTACCGTCCTCAGTGGACAAGTGTTGGTCAAAAGGGGCAACCCTCAGGCTGTTCAGGATCTGAAAATATATTTAATAATTATAATAACCTAGTATAAATAATTAAATGGAGAAACGTTTATATTAATTATCAGAAGCGAATAACAATTTTAAAAACTTGTGTTAAATATTTTCAAACCAAAAAATAATTATTTTTTATAATTATTGGTCACTTTTTATGAGTTATAAATATTTTTATTTTTTAAAGAGAAAAGATAGGCCCTCGACCGGGATTTGAACCCGGAACATTTGTCTCACCGTGGCATCGCTCTGCCAATTGAGCTATCAAGGCCCCTCCCGGTCGAGGACCAACCTTCTCTCTCTTAGATCCCAAAGCCCCAGTGCACTCCCGCCATTTTTGTGATGAATACACTAGAACGAAGTTCTTTGAACATCAATTTTAATTTAGGATCTTATTGACTTTCGTCATATTATTATTTATAACTTTTTATAATTATTGGTCACTTTTTATGAGTTATAAATATTTTTATTTTTTAAAGAGAGGCTTTGGGATCTAAGAGAGAGAAGGTTGGTCCTCGACCGGGAGGGGCCTTGATAGCTCAATTAGCAGAGCGATGTCACGGTGAGACAAAGGTTCCGGGTTCAAATCCCGGTCGAGGGCCTATCTTTTCTCTTTAAAAAACAAAAAATAATTAAATAGAAGAAGAAATAAAATTAAGAAGAATTTAGTATGGCAACAAATGCTACTGGGCTCTCTATTAAATTCTTCTACATCGATTTATATCCTGAGAGATCAAAGCGCGAGGTATATAAGACTCTTCTCGGACCAGAAATATCGTATGCTAGAAAGGCGTGGACAAAGCGACAGGAGATTTACAGTCATGCTTAGAAGAAGAAAATCCTGAAGATAATAATTGTCCTCCACGGTAAAGAGGCATGGTGGCTTGATGATGTTGAGGCTGGCATACATCTTCAGGGAGTGAGAAGATTGAGAAAAGCTGCAGAGGATCGCTCAGAGTGGAGGAGAACTGTTGAAGAGGCAAGTGTCTTTCATGGGACATAGCCCCATCAGGTGTAAAATTAAATCTATCTCGATTCTCTGAAGGATTATAGAAGTTCGGAGGTAAAATTTTAAAATCGCTAATAGTAGGAGGCACACATTGTCGCATATGATCGCGAGTTCCCGGCCCGGCAGGTGTTCTTAGGATTTAATAAAGAGAGCAAAAAAATCCTAAGTTATGCCGTCCTTCGAAAGGGACGTAAGGTGGAGGTCTCGAGTCTGTACGGTGTCCGCTACTCGTTAAAGATCCCTCTCCTAATTTAATTATACCTGGATAGGCAAAATTTAGGACTTCGACTGTAGCATTCTCCGATTACCTTTAGCACCATAAAATGACGATAAATGAACAACCGATATTAATTAAGAAACAGTACAGTCTATACCATGTACTGAGCCAGGCACTTCTTGAGCTGTCGCGGTACGCAATATAGGATATCATTACTTTAACGATGCATATCTATGGGTACAAAAGAAAGTTTTGAAATGAAAGAATTTGAAAGAAAAATTGCTTAGGAACTAAGTATATCGGAAATGGGTAGGAAAATGGACATGGTGGAATAAGAAAGGAAACACTCAACCACCGTACAAAGGATGAAGAGTGGACGAGAGAGGAGAGAATGGAGTTGTTATAAATGGAGGCCTGGGATTGGCAGATCCGAGGAATAATTAAATGAAGACCGGAGGAAGCGGAAGGGGGGGGGGACAAAAACAGTCTTAAAAAGGTGGGGGCGCCCTGACATATTCCTCCTTGGTCCTTTGTTTTTCCTCCGACCGGGCGTTAATCATAACCAACCCCCGCGTCCTGACCAACAGCGGGAGATTAACGGCCGGCATTAGTAACACTGTCCAGCGGCCGGGGGCAAAAACGGTCTTATCGCGGGGCCTAGCAAGGAGCTGCGGTGCTGCCCCCTAGCAGCTAATCAACATAACTAATGAGGACCACTCTCTCAGCCCAGTCCTCTATCTTTCTCGGCCATTGGCCATTGGCCACCGATCAACCTCCCGCCCTTTGTATTGTCCCTTCTTACCCCTTTTAGCCTTCGACCCCACACACCCTAACTGAAAAGCGCATTAAAGAGGAGAGAACCTAGATGTACAGATAGTGTAGGTAGATAGCTCAATGGAGCTGATACAATATCAGAGATGATTGAGTTCAATGACGATTCAGTTCAAAAATTATATTTATATATACCTTATATATTCCGCTCTTTCTCTAAACGCGGTCTTGGCGTTCTTCTTGAGTGAGACGATAAGAAACTGATGAGCACCGTTTTATTTTGGCTGAATATTTATAACACGAAGTTTATAACCTATTCAACCGTTAAGGGAGGGGAAGTTTATAAAGGGTTGTTAGTTTTGGTTGAGCTTCAGAGCGCAATTCTGATGCTTGATAGTAGTTCACTCATCAATGAAATATGGTCGTTTTATAGAAATATTATAAATAATTGGAGAGATGGAGGGGGCGTGCAGTCAATGAACTTTACACAAATAAACCATAAAAAAAAATAAACCATTCTTTGTTAACAGCCAATACAGGTCTAATTTTTGGGACAGTCTTGGACTAATGCCATGAAATCTAATGCCTTAATCACCATAGCAGAGATTTCTAGAGTCTCAGAACTTATAGACAAATATTGTTGAGTTCTTTTTAGATCTTACAACCGTCAGCCCTAAAAATTAGACCAAAAACAAAACAAACATTGACACAAAACAAGTGTTTCTTATTTGTATAAAATTCATTGGCTGCCCCGCCTGACCATTTTCAACATTGCTCAAGATCCATACATTATCTCACCAATAACGATTAGAATAAATAAACGTTTCCAGAAATATTTCTATCAAGTTGGTGAAACTTTAATAATCATATATTTCATCTAACTATTATGAATAAATTAACATTAGGAAGGATGTTAATAAAGATGCTAAGGTTTGTAAAGATTATGTTAGATTCGTAACGGCTGAGCCTACCCACAACCCGCAAACCATTTTAACTGCTTCCACTTATTAAGGCCATAATTTTTACACAGCTATAACAGGCTCATAAATATTTTCTGCTATTAATTACAGGACGAGATACGCACACATCTTTTTATTATTTTTATTGCTGGTATACTAAAAAAAAAATTACGATCTTTCGAGCGTTTTCGGAAGACATGTTTTTCGATTCCTATTCAATTCGATCAATACTAATCGATAAACCAACCAATAGTACTTCACGGTTAAGAAATAGGAACATTGAGCAGCGTTGTTAAAAAATATCGATTTTATTAACTTATCGACAATATAATATTTAATCTTTTATTTTTCATTGGCATGCAGCAAATTTGATCTAATTTTTTTATTTTCCCTTGGCTTTGCAGGAACATCATGTTTAGGAAATGATTAATACGTATTTCTTGAGCAGGTTTCTTGGCTATTGTATTTTTTATTTTCTCCTAGCAAGTCTGGGTAAAAGGAAGTTGGAAAGACAAAGGACAAGTGAATTTCGTGTTGATGGTCGACTGTTGTGTATTTATTCTGAATATATGATTTTATAGTGGTAATATTCATGCCTATGTTGTGTGGCCTGATTCGAAATAAACCAAGGTGCATTAACAATTGTTCTTAAAATTTTGGATTGTGTTGTTTGTAACTTGTGTATATGGAGGTATTTTTCTGAACCTTCAAGTTCTGCCCCATATATCCAATTAGGTCTTCGTACAGTGTTATAGATTATTCGTTTGTTCTGTAAGTCAAGTTAAGATCTGTAGTCTAGAAGATGTGATAGTATGATCAAAGTTTTTGAACCCGTTCATATTTTTATAATTCAAATAAAATAAACCTGAAACACAACAGTGAAGAGTTCAATACAACAGTTGTGCAGGGAGGTGATGCCCGAAATTATACGAACATTTATTGTGAAGATATAATTATCTGTAGCTACCAGAGCGACTACCCGTGGCTCTTACCCAAGGGTCCTAAGGCAGTGCCCAAGTCCATCGGCCATGGCTATTACAACTTTGGACGTTTTACGACACTTCTCTCTATCTCTTATTGTGGTTTACTTTACTCGACGGTTCAGGAAGGCAAAGTGCCATTTTATTTTTATATCTATTCCACTCTTTTTTGTTTTACTTTTTGCATCTCGAATACGAAAAAGAACGGGGAAAAACAGACAAAAACAGAAGAATAAAAAGTGGTCAGCCGGTAATAACTGGGTTTTTATCATACCGTAAAAAGGCAATGGGTGAGAGAGGAAGTCCTTATTGGACAAAGAGCCGTTTAAAATCCAAATCTAAATTTGGAAAGTGTCCGAGTGAAACCTAACAGCCCCCCCCCCCGCACTGAAGAATGGACAATAAAATAAAACAAATTATAAAACAGGTAGCTTACACAATGCCCGGAGTGCCTGGACGTAACTGAACAGCCGGGTGGAGGTGACGCTATCGAAAGCTTTGAGGATATCGATAAGATTAAATCGAAAACTCAATATTAATATTTTCCTATAATATAAAATACATATCATATATTAAGGGAGCGGAGTGGCTTAGTGGTAAAGGGCTGAGTTGCCATGCCGAAGGTACTCGGTTCAACACCCAATCGCTGGCCGACATTTATTTAATCTGTTAGCAGAGGGATCTTATTTGATCTAGGACCCTCCCGGTGCTCACTCACTCTCTATGAAGTGGGTAAACAAATAAGGGGGAAAATCTGGCGGTTGAGCGTGATCGAGGACAAATCATCTAACTGCACAAGCAACGTCCAAAATACAATATAGTCTTGACCGTGTACTGAGCCCCAGACCCTTCACGGGTCAATATAGTACAGGTTATTTTTTTTTTTTACATTATATAATATATCTGAAGCCCCAGGGAATAAGTGGTCAGGTCCAATTTTGTCCAGAGTGTTAACTGTAACGAGGAAAGCGGGCTCGTATCATTCCAGTAATTCTGGTCATGATGTAGAGTTGTAATATTAGCAATAACTCCATTTCAAGAAATCTTCAAAATTGGAGTTATCCCTGACTGAGCCCCTAGACGAAAAATACACCATTCTGCTACCTTAAGAACAAGAGACTTTTGGAAAAAATCGACATCGAAATTCACGGGACCTGTAGATATATTCAAAATACAATAAAAATTTATATTTTGAATCTATGTTTAATAATAAGAGCAAGCAATGCAATATTCATCGATACAACGTCCGGTTTGACATCAACATCATCATCTGGCAAAAAATTCAAGAAAAAAAAAAACGCTAAATCTTAACTTAATACCAAATTCTTACGAGGGTCGACTAACATCAGTATATATTTGTTTTCATAAAACAATGCTAACTACATCACAAAATTGTATTTAACCAGCAAAATCGCCCAAAACAACAGTTCATATCCTAACATTTTATGGGACAAAATTTTATTTTCACATAATACCTTTAAAAATATATACATAACATTGGGGATTGTGAAGAAATTATCATTCTTCTCATTCATCATCATTTTTGAACCACTTGGTATGCTCAGCTCTGATGGTATGCGACCCAAGGTCCTGGATCTCCAAGGACACAAGCACCCCGAGGTGCTATTACTTAATCAGGACAAATCTAAATAGATTACCCGACGAGACGCTGTAAACACACCAAGACCTCCCCCTAATTTGCATAGGGCTCGGAGGCAGGACTTAAATCATATCCTCCTCCTCGGACTAATGGTCAGGGCGAGAAGACAACCGAAGGACACGAGGACGATAACGATGTCCAAGACTAATCTGCAAGAAGTGGATGGTAAGGACGCGATAACTAACCCGCCTCTAATTGCCCGTTCTAATCAAATCCCGGACCCTCCTCCCTCCTGAAGTCCTCGACTGACCAGGACTCCGGACTCCGGAGGACCCTCGTTATTTATACCTTAATCCCTTATGACGCACCCTCCTCCAGGGATTTGTAAAGACTTGACATCAATTTTTGCCGAGGAGGAGCCGCCCTTAGCACTCTTATAATTGATGATAGCTTGCCCCCAGCGGCTGGTCTCTCTCGCCCTTCAGCCCTTCCAATGTCCGCTTCCTCGTGTCTTCTTAATCGCCGGCCATCCCGGAGGTTCCTCCCTCGGTTACGAGCAAACCAGGGTTGGTGCAGGGAGTCGTCTAGCACTTATCATTGCAAAAAAGGAAATATGTAGTGTTTGAGCAATCTTATGTAGTGGGAGAAAGAAGCCACCATCTGAGAATACATTTCTCATATTGCTGAATGCAGCTCTTGCTTTTTCAGTTCTGGAACGTATTTCAAATGTCTAGTCCTATTTCGAGTTAGCAGCTATTCAAAGATATGCATATGAATCTAAGTGTTAAATTAGCTGGTCCTATATTATCCATAATATATATTTATTATCATGATTGTATATTATGATAATTTATTATCATACTATGAAAGTTGATCAATACAATGTGGGTACTCTAGATTTGCGGAAAAAATGAAAGGCTTCATCACTTTATCTCGGCCAGATAACCTCATTGCACTAAGGAACCAGGACTGAACCCGCTAAGTTTATTGTTTGCTTCCATCACCTCAGGTAAAGCTGGTAGCTTGATATCGTTCAAAGAAAGTAGAGAAATCGAATAGAAATATTTATAAAATATATGATTATTATTGAATCATTTTTATATAATAAAATAAACAACACTGACATAATATGAAGGAGAAATCATTGCGGAAATAGGCAAAAGAAGAGCAGTCTAAAAGACGAGGACTACTTTCGACTTTTAGAAGACTTCCCTTCCTCCATATGGAGCCAAGTCATTCAGGCAGAACCTTTCACTAGTTTTCCAATCCGGCGAAAAAATCTGGAGAGTAGAGTCAGCTTGGATAAGAAGAACCAAATGTAACAAAGGACAAAAACAATTGACACGAGGAAAGCGATGATGAAACCTCACTTTACCCATCGGACAGCAAAAGTGATCCTTAAAACTGAGACTAATGAAGATTTCTTTTATTATAAACGAAAATAACAATAAAAAAAATTATACCAGAATAACTAATTTTCTAAACTAACGGGTGTGCAGATAGGTCATTTGGTGAAGGTCACACTCATCCGTCAGGTTA
The DNA here is from genome assembly GCA_037127475.1 of Arma custos. NCBI lineage: Eukaryota > Metazoa > Arthropoda > Insecta > Hemiptera > Pentatomidae > Arma > Arma custos. Next base: position 72,632,476 of record CM073765.1, on the reverse strand, counting down.
TGAGTAACCACCTTATATAGATTGGATGAGCCCACAGGGCGATAATAATTGTTATAGTATATTAGTGAAGACACAATAAAAATCAACATGCACTAAAAAATAATTAAAACTTTTTCAGTTAAGTAACTCAAAAAACCATTTCAATTGGAAATGTGAATATAATTATCGTGTCCACGAGTGTTTGGAATATTGAAGTATCCTCAGGGCACGTTCCAAACAGGGATCTGCTTTTTTTCTTTTTCTTTTGTTCTGTATCAGAAAAAAATTAATTAAAAAAATCAAGTGTTCTTTATTTAAGGGGAATGAGACGGTATTAACCCTTTGATGTGGATACTGACAACCCTTGAGTATCCCAAACAGCGGAGGTAGGGTAAGTACGCAGAAGGGATAGGTGCGAGGAGAGAGAGAGAGAGAGAAAGAGAGAGTAAGAGAGAGAGGGTGGGGGGAGGAGAGAGAGAGGGAGGACTTATTGACTTTTATCGGAGCTGGTTCTCTTTCATCTCATGTCCTTTGTCCGTCTTCCTAATCGCGTCCCTCTTCTACTTTTTTTTGTCTTCTTTATTAATCGGAATTCTCTGATCCCGGATGGCCGCCGCCCGGAGGCGGGGTGTTTTTTAGGGGCTAGTCTTAAGCGATAAATCATTTTGTCTACTTTCGTCACCCTTCATCCCCTTCACCCCCCCCCCCTCCCAGACTTTCCAGGATGGGAGGAAGCCACTCCGGTCAGTCTCGGTGGAGAAACGGTCCGTCGTTCTACGCATGAACGGAAATTATTAAGTAGCTACTCAGCATAATTAAATAAAAAATAATAATAATAATTATATTATATTTATAATTATAATATTTAATAATAATGATAATATTTGTGCCGGTCTCTATAGATTGAAGGTGCAGACAAAGAAAAAACGAACAAATATATGATCTCATTGGTGAGCCTTAGTGGTTAATGTCATTAATTTCGACTTAGATGGGCTGGACATGTGGCCAGGGGGAAGTTCCAAAACGTTTGCTGACAGACGTCATCCATGGACGGAGGAGAGTCGGCCGACCGCGACTGCGGTGGATTGATTGTGTGGCAGAAGACGCGATGAACTTGGGAGTCCACAACTGGATGGCAGCAGCACTCAACAGGGAATGAAACCTATAAGATTGACGAACCTTTGCTATAGATAAGCAGTCCGAACCAGTATGGTTAGAACAGCTAGGAAAATACCTACAGATGAAACTAAATGCTCACCAAGGTTTTCACCAAAAAACCAAAGCTGACGACGAGAAAAAATGGACAGTGGAAAGAAGTTACGGATGAGGAAGAACTGATTGAAAGGTTGACACGACGTGGTCATTAGTAGGGCAATACGAAAAAAACAAAAGTTAATATTCTTCCTGCCGACTATAATATACTGAAAATAAAGGTGAAAAAGTTGGGAAGTATCAAGAGCTATGTCAGGAACTGAAGCTTCTGTACAGAAGGATGAAACAATTGATACATTGAAGATTCTTGAACTTAACAAGGAACCTCAAGTACTGCAAAAAGCTATGATATTAGAAACCTCAAGTATTGTGAGAAAGTTTTGAACACTAGAGGAACAAAAAATAAGATGTCAACTCTGCAGTGGTTAGGATAACAACCTGCTAGTCCCAACATCGCGGACTGAAGTCAGGATTTTTTTAAAGGGAGAAAATTATCTTTTGTTAGGCCGACCGTCGGCAGGGACGTAAAATGGGTTTCCGAGCTGTGCACTCATTTAAGATCCCTATCACGATTATATAAATTTCGCTAAATGACCTTCCACTCTGAGTAGAAAGGATGGTAAAACTTGGAGTAAAAGCTTTTTTGTTTGCGTTTTTTATAAGTATTTTAATGTGAAATGGCAGTTGACATCAAACTAGGAAGCTGAAATTGAATTCATATATATTACAACTGAATATTGATAACAGTATATTTTGTTATCAATAAGGACAGTATGATAAGGTACACAAGTGGATGATAAATGACTTATATCCATCCGGGGATGCCTCGGATCATTACAGACGGTCACTAACACACACTTCTCCAACGCATCCTCTAACCGCCAAACATTATTACAATGTATGCTTATAACAACAATAACAATAGCAACACTAAAATCTCAATGTGGACTGGTTTAACAAACGAATGCAAATAAAAATTCCTCCATCACAACAAGGCATAAAGCGCTGTGTACAGTACGACCTACGGATTGTACAATTGCGAAGGTATCTGCTAAACAAACTTAAGTTTACCCACTCTAGAGATGTTCCGTGTAGAACGAACAACGATTTCGGAAACTACAAATGAATGAATTAAGCCTTTATTATAAAGAGAAATATAAACAAAATAAAATGGTTTGCAAAAAAACTACTAATATTTTTCAAAAATATACAGATATTTGCTCTTTATCGGCCTTCCCTTATAGGAGTAAGGTCTAAGTTCCTAGAGTGACCAGCTCCATTGGGAGTGAAGTTCGGCATTAATTCCTGTCACGTAACTTAACATATATATATATATATATATATATATATATATATATATATATATATATATATATATATATTTTTTTTTATTTGCACCTGCGCAATTGCGCATCTAGCAAATTTGAATGAAGTTTCTTTCTCTTCGTTTTTCTCCATGATCATCCAGTTATTTTGAAAAAAAATATATATATATCAATTGTTCAGTAGGTCTCTTTGCCAATGTCTTTTTAATCTTTTTTTATCAAGTCCAGGTAACAGGGAGTAGGAAAGCGGAAGAACGAGTGGGTTTGGGTGATATTGTGTCGATGAGTGGAATGTTATGTATTTGTTATGAATATATGATTTTATAGTAGGAATGTTCATGTCGTTGTGTATAGTGTGATTCGAAACATATCATGGTCCATTAATAATTTTTCTGAGAATTTCGGATTGTGTTATTTGTATCTTGTGTATGTGAACTGTTTTTGCTGAGCCCCAAAGTTATGCTCCATATGTCCAAATAGGTTTTAGTATACTATTATAGGTAATCGTTTGTTCCTCAAGTCAAGTGAAGATCTGTAGTCCAGAAGATGTGATAGTTGATTGTACCGTCTAGTCAGTTCTTTTTAATTTTGTCTGTACGTTCCATGTAAGTCTTTTGTCCAAGTATAGTCCTAGGTAACGTACATAATTTTTGGAAGGTACTTCGTCGTAGTCAATTTTGACTGCTGGACACGAAGCTCTGCGTAGAGAGAGAAGCTTACATGGCTCGATTTAACATATATATTAAATAAATTAAATTTGATATATATATATATTTTTAAACTATCAATAATTAGATATTGATATATTTAACATTCATATTTGCAAATTATTAATAAATAACATTCTGAAATCCCTATTATGTACCAATTGATTCGGAAATTACAAATGATAGTAGGTAAATCAAGAAGGAGATGGTCAAGAATAAAGTAAAGCTTTGATAAGTTGTGTTGAAGCCTCCAACCAAATGTGAAGAGTTAGGGTTTTCAGTAGGGAACTTTAACAGCACTGTTTTTTACGCCATTTTCTTATTTATATATATGTACATACACACGCACACACGTACCTGTTAATGATTAAATTATGAAATAAGAATTTGATAGTATTTAGTATTAGTATGGGGAGGTACGGCGTATCCCTGAGTCATGAAACTCAAGCCAGAAGAATCTTTACGACTAGGATTCAGAGCGCCCTTAAATGGACCAAATGTGAATATATCAACTATTAAATACTTCCAAAAATTTTGGGAGAGAACCAATGCATTGGTTACTCTCAAAACCGTTCAAATCGGGGTTTTAAGACGAATTAATTCCATTGAGAGACAAAAATCAGTATTTCGATATAATATTTATTATATATTTTTATTTGTGATAGAAACATTTAGCTAAATTATTTTGTGTGAAAAAAAGCTCTCAAATAGTAGTATATATATCTACAGCCCTGGTGTATAAACAGCAAGGCGAATTTTTTCGGGAGTGAGTTAATTGTATCTACTGAAGGAATCGGAATAGTCTCATTCTCGTAGTGTTTGAATTGAAATGGAGTTGTAATATGACCTATACAGGCCAATGCCGGACTTAGCCATTTATTCACTACGAACCACTTTCCTTAACTAAAAGAGACATTTCGGAGAAAATTCGATATAACCAACGGGGCTGTGGATATAAAAGTAGTAAGTAGTATAGTATATTAACTAAATTATTATATTTTTATAGTGCATTAATAAAAATATAATAATTGTATATTTATTGGGCAATTTATATAACATCCACGGTGAATAATTAAATAAAATAAATTAAATGGTTAACTCGAATTTCCTCCAAAATTATTTTTTTTTTGTAATGGAAGCGAAATCGAGTTATTTTCGAAGTGAATGAGGATCTAAGTCATGCATTGCCTGAAAAAGAGTTTTTGCTTATATTTGAACTCTATTCCCAGCCAAAAACTAACGCGATTCCCCTCCAGCCAAGAAACTAATTTAGGAGAAAAATCGAGTTCACCTTTGGCTGTAGATATTACATATAGCTTTGCATGAGATGGGGGATGACACAACAAATGGCTAATTCCGGTGCTACAGTTGCCTTATGCTAATTTAGCTACCTGCCTATACATCAGCTATAGGTAAGTCGTCGCTTTGTTCTGTAATGTAGATTATATACACTAGAGCTGAAGTATGAGAGAAAGAGAAAGAGGAAGAGGGAGGGAGAGAGAGAGAGAGAGAGAGAGAGAGAGAGGGGGGGGAGGGGGAGAGAGAGAGAGAGAGAGAGAGAGAGAGAGAGAGAGAGAGAGAGAGAGAGAGAGAGAGAGAGAGAGAGAGAGAGAGAGAGAGATAGTCCCTCCCGCTGCCCGCTCAAGAGGAACGCTCACATTGGACACGGTGAGTAGGGAAGAGGGAAGAGATGTGTGAGCCACGCTCTTCTAGGTATTACATGGCCTCTTAACTCGACACATCTTTTTTGTATTTGCTCCCGGTTCTGACTTCTCACCGTCCAGAGTTCTTCAACATCCAGGGCGGAAATGAGCAAGCGGATGAAGAAATCCGCGATCCGTGATCCTTCCCTCATGTGATTTTCGGTGTCCGCTGAAGCGCTAAGACGGCGGAGGATGTGGATCGAAGTGTTGATGATTAGACGGAACATCGCCCAACTTTCGGCGAAACCTGAACGAACTGGACTTGCCGGAGAGAAATGGAAAAAATTAAGAAATAGGGTCTTTCCCACACCAACTTTTCCAACACTTCTTCTATTACTCTATCGCGAGATCAACTCAATAATTGAATATAATATTCATCCCATAAGGTTACAAAAATAATTTGGTATAATGTGGACTACTCATGTTCGGTCTGCTGAAAAAAAGCAATTTGGCGTATATTAGCTCGAGGTTAACTTTAAGAATCCTGATATTTCAAGTTAGTATGTTCTAACTATAATGATAGACATACTATTAGACAGGTGATAGTTTGAATATGGATGTCCTCCGAACAACAATATAATTTATTGTGTGTTTAGAGATTGTGTTTATATATATGCATTTTAAATTTTAAGATTTTAAATATATATCATGTCATTTCTAAATTTATAAAATCTTTTCCCATGAAATAATTATATTCTTAAAATTCAATTTATTTCTTATTAAAGAAGTGCATACATACAAACTGTATTGTACCACAGTGCAGATATATCACCCATTTGATAATTTTACAATTTTAGGTTCGCAATGGTCTAATGCTTCCAAAGTTTTGTGTTAAGTATAAAATTTAACTATTAAGTGAGGCGTTCTGATAACTCCGAATATAAAATTGATTCACTAAACTAGCTAAAAAGTCAATATTTGAAATTTCAAATAACTTCGAAATCCTGAGCGCTCTACGACCTTTTGACCTTCGATTCAACATAAAATGGGCCAAAATAAATCTGATATGTTGTTGTGGACAATTAAATAAAGGAGAAAGAGTATACATATTTTGTTTTTTTAGCTTCTGAATTAAAAAAAATATATAGAAATGATTATGACTTAATAACTGTTTTGAAATTATTTTCTGCCATACTCCTCCCCAATATTGATATTCTTACTCTTTCAACTATTAATAGCTAACATCCCCCTTCCTCCTACCCCTTGACCTAGCTATTAGCGTAAAGATAGATAGAGAGCGAGAGAGAGAGAGAGAGAGAGAGGGAGAGGGGGAGAGAGAGAGAGAGAGAGAGAGAGAGAGAGAGAGAGAGAGAGAGAGAGAGTGAGAGAGAGAGAGCGATGAAGATAAGAGATGGGCAGAGAAGACCATGGTGAGCTAATCCGGGACACAAATTGGCCAGAGCGGCAATGGGTCCTGTTTTCACTCAGCTCTTGCAATTTTTTATTTCCATCTGCTCCCCCTTCTACCTCCTTCCTCCTTGTCCTTATTGCCCCCTCCTTACTGCCTCCTATTTACCCCAATTATCCTCCTAAAACGGGGCTTTACTTACAATCCCGGAGGATATCAGTCTACGAGGCTATCAACAACCTCCCTTTCTAGGATGGGTACGACTCAAATTCCTTCTTACTTGGTTCTTAGAGTCAATGTTTAATTTATTAACCATTTCCTTTCGGTCGAAAAATACATAAGATTAAGAACATGTTTTCGAACTACGTACAAACTACTCTCATAACATTTAGAAAAATGGAGCATTTAACTAAATATAACCAAATAGATCCACATAAAAATAAGTATATTAGAGAAAAAGAATATGTAACGCTGGCCCAAAAAAGAGATATAATAAAATTTTCTTTTCTTTTAGGAGTAGAATGATGGACTCTAAATAAAACAGTAATAGAAAGGCTACATGCGTTTGAGATATGCTTGTAAAGAAGAATTCACAAAATTAGAAACATCAGCGCACAATGAATTCCTTGTTTTTGAATATTTCTCAAACAAAACCAAGCTACAAGCCAATTTCTTTAAACGTCCTACAGTTCCTAGTGTCTCCATTAGTTATTGCAACTATATGAACCTGTACTTTAAGTATTATTAATATTATTATTTTTATAAATATTTTTACTCTTACCTTGAGCTTGAGATCTCGAACAGTGTCTGTAGATGACACTTGCAGTTCCCGCTCGCCCCGTACCCTCCGGTGCCTGGTACTCCTCCTGATGGCTGCTTCGGAGGACGATTCGCCTACCCCGACCATTTTGGTGGGGGCAGGGCTCTTCTTGGCCACCTGTGCGGCCGCGCCAGTCTGCAATACATAAAGGATACATGTAAGTATTCTTGAATAGTAAACCTACTAATAACAATGGTATGCAATTAAGTAGGACAAGTAAGGAAGTCAAAGTACTTTTCATCTACTTCCAGAAACATTTCACAACACTGAAACCTGCCTCAACCTAATGTGGGGGTAACCTATACCCATTTACTGCCACAAAGCCTTAAAGTAATCAGGTCTCTTAACGATGCAGACAATCAACTAACCAGATGTGACAATGGCACAATTATAACCATTCGCTTCTTCTTGTTTTTATGCTAGCTTTGAATATGGTTTACTCTAGATGGGTGACTGGCCTAGCACTAAAGGAACCGTATCCTAGACGGTTGCCAAAGGAACAACTGATGGTTGGGCTATTTCCCCCAACCTTGGGTCTTCCCAGAGAAGGTTGTTCTGAGGAAAGTACTGTATATGATCCTGTGTATGAGTAGGGTGTAGTTTTAATTTAATATTGATATGAAAGAAGTTAATTAACGTGATTTATAAGACGAGAATGAAATGTGGATGAGCTAGTTTAAAAATAATTTAGCTGATTAGCACTCTATCCAAGAGGTGGAACGAAGCGTGAATGGGATTATTGTGCTAAAGCAGGAATTGGTGGTTGGTGGAATAAGCCATCGAACCTTATTACTACGATTATAGGTGTAACTGTATATAATCTGGTGGTACTGAGGTTAATGCATTTCAGGTTTATTGATTCGAGAATAGAGAAACAACAAGTCACTCCAATAACCCAAGTGGTTTGCCATGTCGCTGGTTATAGCAGGCATGGAAACCACAAGGTTAATAATGGCTTCATTTAGAGCTGCAGTAGAGCGCACACTGCTGCATGAAACTCATTGCTCGTCGATCCTTCTCTATATAAATGTGAGTGTAAATATATATATATTTAATTAATAATACCCCACTGACGTCTGTAGAACTAAACCGATAGTTAGAATCTAAAGTTTAACAAAAGTTTAAATTGGAATCCTCATACTAGACTTACAAAAAACTTCTCGCCGTTCCAGGCTACTTCAACACTTACTAAGACAAAAGCTCTAAGCTCCCAATTAATTACTAAAGACTCATATACATGATTATTAAAAGAACTATTTGGACTTACGGGGTAGAGCTTAGGGGCTCAATTAAACCATCGAATTCCTCTCGTATTCAATCCTTACAATCCAAAAGCCTTAATGCTCCTTGTAAGGAATGAAGTAATATATAATGACCTCTATGTCCAATTTGTTTCTGATCTGGCCCGAGCCCAATATCAATCCTTTCACGAAAAACTTTGTTCCATCTCAAACCCACTGGTTTCAAACCAAGCTACAACTTCTAATTTTCGATAATCCTCCGTCTGAAATGAAGATGGCTTCGTGACCTTCTAAGTTGAATATGTTATTTGAGAACTACATAGTTGTCCTGCTTGTATTTATCCATGCCATTGTGTATCATCCATACCATTGTATATTACTGATGTATTGTTATAAAAATATTAATATTTCAATAAATAAATATTTAAAAGAAGAAGAATAATAACAAAGGCTTCCAATGAGTATCGAGTTCAGCCCGCAATCGAACAGGATGAGAGAGAACCTGAGGCACAGGAGCTGGGAGAAGATGGAGATAGATAAAGAAGGTAAATAAGTGGAATATACTTATCAGGAGCGGTCAGAAGAGCTAATAAATAAGAGATAATAAGATACTAAGAGGCAGTTCCAGTAGCTGTCATACTGCCGCACTACCACACTGCCACCAGCACGTCTCCATGGAGATAGTCATCTCTATCCTCCACAGATTTATAACTGAAAATTAACACCTTCACAGCTCCTGGCTCACCTTCAACTACGGGAGCGAACCCAACCTCTTCTCTCCATTCAGATAATATAGAAGCTTTAACTAAGCCAATGAGTCTCGTTAATATAATAAAACTTCTATTAGAGATGTTAATATATTTTATTGCTTTTAGGATACTACTAAATTAAAAGAAGGACGACCTGTTGTTAGCATAATAAACTCCCAAGTCCAAGATCGCGAGTTCGTAAGGGACGTCGAACGGGGGTCTCAAGCCTGTACGATGTCAAACACTCGTTAACAGTCCCTACACTAATTAAACCTGGACAGACAAAGTTTTGAGCACCTAATATAGCATCGTCCGATTAGCCATAGCAGCATAAAGTGACATTAAATGAACAAACAACAACTAAATTAATATAAAAATTATTATATTCTAGCTTACTAACTAACTAAGCTCCTTTATATAATAAGAAGGAGAAACATGAACGGAAAAAGAAACATAATATACATATATCCAGAGGGCTACAGAATACAAATTATAATAAAAAAATAACTAAGCCAAAAAATTAAATGAAAAAAAAGTCCAGTTCGTGATAAAATAATAAGCACCTAAGTAGAATAAATAAATTAAGAATGTATCTAAACGTGAAAATTTAAGGACAAATAGAGTTATTTATCTCAAAATTTCCAGTTTGGACTAAGATCTAACATATAATACATTTGAGTGGAAAATAGTTGACTGGAGAATTCAAATAATCGATTGAATTGGTCAGGGGTGCAGTCAAAGATAACACAATATAAGTGAAACTTTTCGGCCTATAATGAAGACCATCATCTGGACAGTAGAGAGTGACGCGTCACCGCAGAATCAGCTCCCACTACTGCCCTCAAGATGGCATGCATCTAGGCCGAAACGTTGGTACTTTAAAATGTCTAGCTTACTTTGTGCTATCTTTGACTGCAACTCCTGACCATTTCAATCAATTATTATAATACGTATATTTTTTTTACACTTGTAATATATTATCACCTTACTATATATCTGTGGCACCTGTGCCTAGTGGGCTAAGTCGAAATTTGTGAATTTCAAGCTATCTACTTAGAATCGTAATTTTTTTCTCTTTCCTTGTGTCTAACACGCTAAGTGTTCCGTCCTTTGCAATGAAGGATATTCCTTTGTGAATCGTGGGTATTGGATACTCCAATCTTGAACTTAAAATAAGTTCAGAAAAATTACGATTCTAAGTAGATAGCTTGAAATTTGACTTAGCCCACTATGCACAGGTGCCACAGATATAAGGTAATATTTTATCAGCGTCTCCTAGCAACGGATCAAGACGCTACTTGTTTAGTCTATCCTAATTTGTCCTACTCGATTAGCTAAATTATAAACATTTTTAATAACCATTTTTATAAAAAATTTTAATCAATTTTACGTTTTATTCCAATTCTGCGATTGCAGGTATGTTATTTCAATACACAGAAATCAGTGGAGTCGTGCAGAGACTTAGCCAGCCTCCATATAGCGGTTACTTCAAAGGTACCATTAATTTAAGTAAAATTATTGAACAGAATCTCAGCCAAACACCTTGCCCAAGTACAGAACACAAGACAGGGCCAATGGAAGTTTACGATATACGTAATACTTTTGGTTTCTGTAATTTGTAAGAAAGTAAAAACGAAAGAATTATGAATGCAAGAAAAATGTAAATGAAACAGATAACAAGAGATGAGCTAAGGAAACAATAAAAAAAAATGCCTTAATAAAACGTTTCGAGGTTCTTCTAATTCCTCGAATAGATGCAACAAATCAAACAGAACCGAACTCTAGCGGAGCCCACTCTAAACAGATGCAAATTCTCGAATTATAGGCGATCATAGCGCCCTCTTTTTTCGAACAAAGCTATTAATTTCTTGCGTCCTTCTTTTTTTCCCTCCTTTCTTCACCTCCTTTTTACACACTCTCCGACGGCTATGTGTTATTTCTCGAAGGGGGGCTGTCATAATTAAATGCCCTACTGTTTGCTTTGGAATGATTTAGAACTATTTCCCGTGAAGGGCCAGGTGAGACTACCTCAAAGGGAATGCTCATTATACACGATTCATCTCCGTATCCTTCGATATAACTTGCCCATTGTAATCAATTCGGTTTTTGTCGATTCCCCCATAAACAATTAAAATCACGGCAGGTGAAGGCAGCAATAATTCCAAGGTAAAGGTGTACTCCGTGCAGGAAAAAATTATAACTGGTGCGCTGCCCTAACTGTAACCAAAATCCTACAGGATAGTGCAAACTTAATGTAATCAAAAATACCTTAAAATCTGACTTCTACTTAATTCGATCAGTCAACAGTTCTGGTTATAACCTGCGGGATCCGACGAGCCTCCTGAGGCTTACCCAATCTCTATAAAGAGGTTACCTTTAATTATGAGAAAAGCCTGGTGATTTAGCGTGGTCTCGGACAAATTACTTACCTACACCGTTGTCCAAGAAACAGTATAGTCTCTACTAAATATTGAATCCTATTGGTTGTTGTGGTTTAGTTTTTTTTTCATCTAAATATAAACTTTTATTTGTTTGTAGGACGAATTATGACCATATCTTCTAGTTAGTTCTACCAAAGATTTCAAAATGACATTGTCATGAACGGAATGAGACAATTAAAGGAATTACTGCTAAATCTGAGGCCGATGTGAAGACAGTATTGCTAATGTCAGTGTTAGTGAGGACATAACTGCATCCAAGCATCGTTATGAAGTGAAAGATGTTTCCGAAGTTGTAGCTCATTTTGTATTCTTGTTTTCTCATCAGTAAATTTGTTGAATCTTTACTTATTGGGAAATTCTGTGCAATCGACTGTAATATAAACTTAAACCCACCCAAAATCGCGGATTATTAGTCGTCCTTCGGATGGGATTCAGAATGGAGATCCTCAGCCAGGATAACTATGTCATCCTAATTGTACCTGAATAGACAAAATTAAGGACTCCCACGGTAGACCGTTCGATTAGCCAAAGCAACATAAAATGCTGTTAAATAAATAAATTTCCTGAGTTTAAAAGAAGAGCGTTCAACACCGATGGAACCTACATAAAATAAAACTACATGGAATTTAAAAGGTTAAAGATGAAAATAAAATGTAGAAGGAAATTTAATTATTAATGTTTAATTATTACTGTCCCGAGTAAAAATCCAGCTGAGATAAATTATTAATTATATAGCCACCCTGATGAATCTGCAGACCCGGCGGCTGAACGTTATCAGAACCATGTACTGAGCTTGAAACCCTTCATGAGTTGTATTGGTACTTTTTATTTAAAAATATGTTTTATAGTTCCCTGACATGTTATAGAACTATTTATTATCAATAATAACGATAAATGTTTGTTATTTATGGTTTTATTTTCTCTGAACATATAATCTTATATCGGGGAAAGTCAATAGTCATGATTAATTCGAGATAGTTACAGCCTGAAGCTACCGAACAGTAGCTCGCTCTTCCACGATAAATATAAAGGAGATTTGCGAGAATAGAAGTTGATAAAGCGAGGGAGAAGAAAGAGAAGATGAAGTAGGAAGATTGTAGGAGCCAGCCTCACCTCGCCCTGTTATCTCACCTCAGAGCTGATAATAATTGTTGATAATTTGAAATGTTAATTCTAAATGAGAGAGCGAGGAGGATAATAAATTACACGGGAGTTAGTGGATGCTGCCGGTCGGTGCACGTTGCTAACTGCGCCGCGAGCCGCCGTACCTCCAGGCTAGGGCATTCCTTTATCTCAAACCTGTACACACCTAACCCACTCTTAATGTTTACATCATAACATCTTCAGAGCTACTGCTTTGATTTGGTCTTATTTATAAGATAACTACAAAAAGGATGAAGGAGAAGCATAATTTACATAATTAGAAAGGTTTATCATAACCGCTAAAGCCGAATAAGTGTAATAGCAAACAGAAGCCATTAAAGGGAAAGTAGAGGTTAAACGAAGTGCCCGAAGGTTCTTGAAACATGAGGGAATCATCGGTCTTAATCAGTATGACTGAGGATCGCAAGAGATCTCAAGAATCAATTGTCAACCTCCTGTGGGGAGGTAATACAAAAAGAGGGAGATGTGGTGAGCAAAGCACGTCTGGCATTAGCTAAACTATACACTAAAATGATACATAACTGCCAAATTGATTTTTTTTTAATAATTTATTTATTGAAATTTACAACTGTATTACAACAATACAGCAAGTAAATGAGAGGAATAATACAAATTGGCATGGATAAAGACAAGTAGAGAAATTACCCAGTGATAGTACTCAACCAAATTGTTAAGTTTGTAAATAAAACATTTTGCCTCTGAACTGACGATTTGTGATTCTTCTGTATGCAGCAATGGTTTAACTATGACATGAGCTTAAAATAAAAATGGAAGACTATTTTATCCAAAGTTCCTTCCAAGACTAATTATAATCGGCAATCCATATAAAAGTGACCCTTTATAAAAATTTCCTCGTTTTTAGTATGTTCTTTAATAGTGATAATACCCATTACCAGGAATAGTTTTTACAAGTTTTTTAACTGATTAAAAAGTTTTTAAGCAGAGATGAGTGGTATCGGCATCGAACATTCGGGTCCGATGAGATTTATTATTATTATATTAACTAATTAAAACTTCAATTTTCCCACGAGTCTAATATCTTTATACATCATATCATTTATGACTGACTATACACCACATTGTGTCATATATATATATATATATATATATATATATATATATATATATATATATATATGTGTGTGTGTGTGTGTGTGTGTATAATATTTTTATTTTAACCATAAAAAGGCTATTTTTTTATAAACTAGTATCTACTTTACCATTGAATATTAACAAAAACTGATTAATAATAATGGTATGTATTTTTATGGCATTAATAAAGCTATAAAATAAAATAAGCTTTTTTGGCAGTTTGGATCGATCGTTTATTAGCTTTCGAATTGTTATAAACCCCTCACTCTCTCCATATCATTGGTCACTATTAGCTATAATAATAGTACGAATAAACTAACAGTAATCTCTTAAAACAACTTTTTTTCTCTTTATATTTTCATCAACACCTGTAAAATAAAAAACAATGACAATGAGGAGATTGGCTGACACTTAAACTATTGTAAATGCCAAAAAAAAATTAATTAGTAAAATTTTACCACCACATTCAGTGAGAGAGAGAGAGAGAGAGAGAGAGAAGAAAATGAATTTAGTGCAAGGAGCGGAAAGACAAGGATCCTAATCAACAGGACACCAGGATACAGAACAGTTCGAGCCGATTCTACCTCCGTCTTAAGACCTATCTACACTTCTTAAGTATTTATACATATCATATACCTCTATCGGTAATTATATGTAATATATTGCCGAGTTGGCCAACAGCAATTTGGAAGACGAATATTGAGGTGATCCACAACAATTAATAGAAAAATAAACCATATAATTAGAGCTAACAAACTAGATTTATGATCTGAGAACTGCAATCAAGATTATGGGAAACTGCGGAACTAGAAGACAGGACAGATCGTTAGTTCTACATCATAAAATAATCAACAACCTTGTTTAGAAGGTAATAATAGCTCGTTCATTTGTTACGGTTCTGATGTTAAAAATGGAGCGGGATAGCTGTTTGTGGAGCTCTGAATTGCTGAACGGAAGGTACAAGTCAAATTCAGCAATCACATATAAATTATTTAATTTGCTAGCACGGATAGAATCTGTGGTATCTACAGACCCACTGGGGCCAACCAAACATCTATACAGTGAGTATTCTTTATTGAGGGCAAACCTGACGATTTGCGTAATCTCTGACAAATCATCTCCCAGCACAAACATTCCAGAAACAGTGTAGTCTCTAGCATGTAGCTAAAACAAGACCATGGGTTTTAGTGGTCAGGCTATTTTTTTAATGATGTTAAATAGGAGATAATTAAAAACTTTACTACTCCGTTAATTTTAATTTTTGTGTTTTAATTTCTAGGAAATGGCATACAAATTTGCTATAAATGAGAACATCTACTGCTATAATAAATATTGGTCCTTCAAAAGAATGTGATACTCCAAAAAACACTAATTTTTCAACAAAGGTATTTCAAGTTCCAGGTTAGTTTAAAAAATAACAGGTTCGGTTATGGTTAAAGCAAAGCTATTGTAATAATGATATTGACATTCATCACTCAATTTGAAAATTTGTATAATTTTGAAACATTTTTGTTTTCAACTTATGCCATTATTCCAATAAAACTTCAAGTTCAAAAATAATAAAATTCGAAATTTTATTTTAATAGAAAAAAAGTTAGATATGGAGTATGAAATATATCGTTCCAGAATTAAAAAGCAACCAATACAATTGCCACTAAACTCAAAAATGCCAAATCTTGAGTTATGTCGTTATTCTATTGAAGGAGCGATGTTATATAACTCTTTATAAATAATTATGTTATACATAATTTATTACCTCTGAACTGTCGGATACTTCGTCCTTCTTGTTTGAGATTGGCCTGATGTAGATCCTCGCCTTCTCGTACTGCAGCAAGGCTTCCTGCTCCGATGCAAGGCGGGCTGAGACGCACTCTTTGCACAGGACTAAAAATATATAAAACATAATCAATGAGCAACTTATATTTACCTGTTTTCATATATACATATTCTTTATTTCACAAGATATATACATATAAAAAGAAGTGAGTGATGGTTTGTCAGATACCCTAGGCCCTGGAGGACTCGTTATGGTGGCCAGCCATGCGATCCACATTTGTTCGGCTAACAACCATCATCAGCTATTCGTCGGATACGGACTCCAGGGAATTGATTAACTTAAAAGTATCAAGATTCTACCAAAAAGCAATTCGTTATGTATAACAACTATTTTGCTGCAAAATATATTGGTGTATTGGTATCGTTAGTCTAAGTTGGTAGAGATCGGATCCTATCTGTTTTATGGGAATGGAAAGACAATTTATCTTAACAATCGGTATTTCGATATATGAGTATATATTATTTTGACTATATATAATATGTATATACGTATAAACATATATACAAATTAAAACCTAAATAACCCACAAGCACGCTCTGGTTTTGGCTTAGGCTACGCCTTTCTTTACATAAAATAAATAATCTTTTTAAAAAATTAATTAAAAGAAAATTTGTAGAATTACACTATTGACTCTTCTACATTTACTAATTCAACTACAACTTATAACCCAAGACCATCGTCACTAGTTCAATCTTTATTCACAGCCGAATACGTCCCAATCTTTGTTCCACGTTGCTTAATATTGTTCCTACTCATGATGTGTATCTTACGGTTTTATACATAAACGCAGACATGCATTTTCTATTTATTATATGTATACATACATATATACATATCAGAAAGAAAGGATACTATACGAACAAATTTTAGGCCCCGTTGATAGTATAGAAGAATGGCGTCGGAGAACAAATGACCAACTCAACGATATGACAATAGTGATCAAATTAAATCATCTTCGGTGCGCAGGTCATGTCGCTAGAATGCAAATAAAGGCCACTCCAAAGATGGTAATGACAAAGCCAGGACTAAGATGAACGGATTGCGTAGCAAATGATGCCAAGAAAACAAGAGTGAACAGCTGAATAAAAGAGAGGAGTATAATAATAACTATACTATTATTATTACAGATAATAATATTATATATTCACTAAGAGCGGAGTAAATAAGTATAAATATTACATCTTATATTACTGATTTCTAGATCCCTGTTGGAAAAACCTGGAGGTTAAGTGTAATCAAGGCCAAATCACCTCCCCTAAACTACCATTGGTTTGGAACAGTAAAATTTCTGCCATTTACTGAACTCTTCATCGGTAAATGTGGATCAGAATTTTTTAAATATTCACAGCCTGTTGTTGGCAAATAAGGTTTATAACATTGATAACCATATTACTGTAGAAGAATGGTAAACACTGCAGTCCTGGCTATAGTATTATTATTAATAGGGAGAAACAACACTTGATCATCTCTACACATATGGAGCTTTTGTTACAAGATCATATTTAAAACTTTTTTACAAATGTATATAATTTATTTAATTGGTCCCCGAGGATCACCCGTGTACGCAGTGCTAACAGTGTTCCGTCCTTTGATATAATCCGCAATTAGTACCCCTCCTCAGATTCATTCTGTTTAATCATAGCCCTCATGGCGAGGCCAACATTATAAATACTGTATATCCATGTGAGGTCAACTGCCAAAGGGGGAGCGCCCGCTTGTGTGAGTGTGTTGGTGAATTAATCAAGAAGGCAGTGAAAACATGTGAAATTATAATTGCGATCAAGGGGGCAGTATAGGAGGTAAGAGAAGACAGAGAGAGATAGAGAGAGACCTCCAGCGCTAATCCTAATCCTCAGCGTCCAATTTGGCGGAGGCGGGAGATAAGGAGCGCGAGCGGCCATTAGGTGGGGGGGAGCACTCATGCTTTATTGGTAAAGTGATTAGGGGCCCGCTTTCTTTGGGGCCCGCAAAACCGCCCAGGGTCCCCTCTAATTACCCTGCCGTGGCTCGGGTCTCTCGCCCGTCGTGTTTTTAGTTACTTAGAGTGTTCCAATAGTTAGCAGTGATAGTGGTCACTCTAACGGCTAGCGGTCAGTGATATGGAGTGTGAGCAATAATAATAATAATAATAATTACATAGGAAGTGGTTTATGAGAAATATCTAATTCACCATCTTGACAAGTGTAAAAATAAAAATTAGCTCTTATGTTTTTAATAATAATAACAATAAAATTGTTGGGTCATACTTCGACTAACTTGCAACACGAAACAAAACTTTAATTTAAAAAAAAGAGAGACTAAATTAACCGCTTCTGCTGTACATAAGATTGTGGGTACGTAGCCCAAAAGGTAGCCTTAGTATTTTTTAAAGGGAGAAAAAAATAATGATTTTAACCAAGGAGTTATGCCGTCCTTCCGAGGTGACGTAAAATCTCCCCCCCCCCCCGAGTTTGTGCGGTGTAAAATTCTCGTTAAAGATTCCTATCCTAAATAAACTTGGAGAAGAAGAGAGAAAATTTAGGATCCCCACTATTGCATCGCCCGGTTAGCCATAGCAGTTTAAAGTGACATGGTATGAATAAACGAACATTAATATCATTGAGTAGAAAATGGCCTGGGTGACATAGAAAAAGCTCATAAAATAAAATAAAATCTTAAATAAAAAGCAACTATGTAATAGAATCCATCGTTTCGAGTTACTTTATAGGTCATCTGGGCAGAATAGTAAAATAGTTATGGATTCAGTAATAATAATTATTACATATATGAAGCATGTAACTAAGCCCTGATAAGACCTGCAATGTGGTCCCCAATGTTAATTTTTTTTTTTTTTATAATTTTATTGAGTTGTACAACTGTAATACATACATCTAGTACAATTGCTATAAGAGTAAATAATACATGATAGGACATGTAGAGATACTACCCACTGGCAGCACTCTAATAAAGTTCTATAATAGAAGGTCCCGAGGCCATCTTCTCTTCAGACGCCTAGGAGGATTGTCCGGGATGGAATTGGATGCAAGGATGGAAACTAGTGGGTTTGGATGGGTTTGAAGTTTATTGTGGAATGATAAGTATCTGGAATGGGCTAAATCGGTAACATATGGAACGTTAAGGTCATTGTGGATGGTTTTATTTGTGACAAATTAAGGAGCGTTTAGGATTTTGCGAAGGATTTTGGATTGCAAGGATTGGATACGAGAGGAATTCGATGGTTTGGTGGAGCCCCATAGTTCAATTCCATAAGTCCATATAGGCCTTATAACAGTCACATAAATAAGTCTTTTGTAATTGATCTGAAGCTTTGAGCGCTTATCCAGTATGTGTTGAAGTAGTCGGAAACGTCTAGCTGATCTTGTCTTTTCAGTCTTGTGTGAGGGTTCCAAGTAAGACGCTTGTCTAAGTAGAGTCCCAGGTAGCGAATCTGTTCAACAGGGATAAGTGGAGTACTATTAAAGAATACAGTAGGACAGGAAGTCATGGGTTTTCGACGAAGGGTAAAGGTAATTTGATGGGACTTGCTGGGATTGATTTTAATTCTCCAATTCCGACACCATTCTTCGAGGCTTGATAGGTGTAATTGAAGGGATTGGGATGCAATATATGGGTCGTTGTTAACTGATAACACACATGTGTCATCAGCATACGTGGAGATGAAGGTGTTAGGATGGGTTGGAATGACAGCTGTATATACTGTGTAAAGGATAGGACCGAGGATGCTACCTTGAGGAACGCCAGCAGACTGGGAATAGAGGGATGAGTAGGAACCTTTATGACTTACTTTAAATGTTCTGCCAGTTAGAAAGGAGCGAATGATTAAAAAGTATGTAGGAGGAAGGAATTGTCGGATTTTGTAAAGGAGACCTGGGTGCCAGACTCGATCAAAAGCCTGTTCTACATCGAGAAAGGCTCCTGTGCAGTACAATCTACGCTCCAATGCAGAGGAGACAACATCCACCACACGATGACATTGCTGGATAGTGGAGTGGGATGTTCGGAAACCAAACTGGTGGTCTGGGATTATGCGGTTACTATCTAGGATGGGATAAATACGTTTTAGAATGAGTTTTTCGAGGATCTTGCCCATTATGGGTAAGAGGGAGATAGGACGATAAGAGGATGGGAGTTCTGGAGGCTTTTTGGATTTTGGGATCATTTTTACTATAGATAGTTTCCATGTATCAGGAAAATAGGTAGTACGGATTACAGAATTATATATGTATGTGAGGAATAGGATAGCTTTTCGAGGAAGGGATTTTAGGATGTGAGCTGTAATAAGGTCATGTCCAGGAGCTTTACGGGAAGGTAAACTATGAATAATATTGGATATTTCTGACGGATGAAAAGCCTTAGGTGGGAGAGACATTTGGAGTGGGATATCCAGTTCTGCTTCAATACGCTCAATGTGAATAGGGTTGAGGATATCAGGGTGTGGATTAAATGTTTTGAAGAGGTGTTGAGCGTATATGTGAGATTTTTCTTCATCAGATCTGGACCAAGTTTGATTTTCAGTAAGGAGAGGATGATTAAAATCTTTGAATTTAAGGATCTTTTTGGCGGTCGTCCATCAATGTTAATTTAAAATTTTATTTTAGAACTCCATTCGGGCCATAATAAATAATAAAACAAGTTGCATAAGTAAATATCGTCAATTTGAGTTTCAAATTTTACATTTGCGGTCTTATAGTAGCTTTTCGCCTAAAAGTACGAAGAAAAAAGAACTATAAAAAAAAAAAAATCTCAATACACTATGAAAGGTTCTCTTTGGTTCAGTATTCGGAAGAGACAGTACTACTTCTAAGCTAACGGCTGTGCATGGAAGGTGATTTGGCCGTGATGACGCTCAACCTCCAATTTCCCACCATACTTTAGGGGTTCCCACTTTAAAGAGACTGGTTGAGTCCCGAAAATATATGTAAATCCCACTGCTGGATTTGAGCCCAGGACCGACAGACAGCTGAGTAACCCTCCACACTGAGCTGTCTTGCTCCAAAAGAACCTTGATAATACAGAGCAATACAGATAATATTATTATTATAGCTACTGAGAATATAATTTGTTCAGAAGCAGGGCGGATGTTTGTTTAAGGCGTTCGGCTGCGGTGTGCGGTCGACCTGACCTCAAGTCAAACAGTTCTTTATGGTCTTCTGTAGCTGGCTTTTCCGTGGTTAGTGATACCTGAACTTGTGTATGTATGTTGGATTCTATTCAATCTATTGTCACCTATCCAAGTGTTCTTAAAAAACTAAATAACTTTATTTGATAGACAGATAGACATTACCAAATTTAACTTCAAAAGCCTAAGTATCTTACCACTACCACATAAAATGAGTATTAGGTTCAGGTATGGACCTTATATTTCTAAGCCAACGGATACCTGCAAATCAATTGACTCCAACAGGTTTAGATCGCACCCAACCGCCAAGTTTTTTCGCTCCACTTTATAAAGGCTAGGTGAGCTTCAGATACCAGAGTCAATCCATGGCTGGTAACAGAATAAATCATTTATTTGCTACAACTAATCTCGAAACCGAGGACCCAGAGTTCAGTAGCCAGCCACCCTAAGCACCCCTCCGAATTTAATTCCATAAAAAAGTTGTAACTTTTTCAACACTTACTAGACAAACGGTCAAAGCTTCCAATTAATTAGAAAAGGATCAGAAACATTACTATTAAAAGACCTATTTCGATATATAGAGTACAGCTTTAGGGCTCCACAAAGCCAACGATTTCCTCTCGTTTCCAGTTCTAACAAAATCCTTCATTAACACCTCAATTCTTCTTACATTGTTACGAATATAGTCATTCATAGTGACCTTAATGTCCCATTTATTTTATTGTTGTAATATAGTAGTAAATTTAAAATTTTGATGATGGCACACCATCTTTAAATAATTATATTTAATTTGGTTTTACTTCGCCGTTATTTTTGATAGCATGATAATGCCTGAGGATATATCCCCAGCCCCGTTGAATAAGTGGTTAAGTTGAATTTTATCTAAAATGAGTTCTTTGTACTTAGGGGAGAGGAATCTTGTTATTATCTCAGTGTACCATATGAGTGGTTAAGTCAGGCATAGGCTTGGAATGGAGTTATTGCTTATATTACTACTCCATTTCAAGTCAAAAACTATGAGGAAGGAAGGATTCAGCAATACAATTAAAATGCGTTTTGGGCACAGTTCGACTAAAACACATATTCACAGGGGCTTCAGGTACAAACATAAAACACCCTGAATATAATACGCAATCCTCCCCCCACCTCTTTATTGTTATAAAATTAAGCTAAATCCCTCTTCCTCTCCACAAATACCACAATCTTGAAGGTCCTCGACAGCGAAGACTGCTGCCTCCTGTCTCTCCTCCTAAGACGAAGGATGGACCTCTGATGTGGGCAGTCTTCTAGGACACTAAGACGCTAAGAACTGCTGCGGTTGACCGCCCTTCCTTCGTCATCCTCCCCGCTCAAGGGCTTTAACTTCCTCATCCCTTCATCCTATTTCAATACTTCCTCTCCGTCATTTAACATCAAAGGTTTCTCCACTTACAGTCTTCTTTGTCAAAAATTATCTGGCAGGGATTTCAAAACCAAGAAGAAAGCGGTTTTTAATAGCAAAGTTCATTCAAACAGTTCATCAATGCATTATAATGAATATAATTAAATTTTTAAAAACGCTATTAGATGCATAATATCAAACTATTTATTTTCGACAATTAGTAAAAATCCTGTCAAGTTTCGTACTTTTCATTTATTTATTTTCTTATCTATTTCTATCTTCATTATGTTTTGTCACTCATGATTATTACATGATTTGTATTATTATGTAGCCTTCTGGCCAGATGAATATTATGTTTTTTTTATTTGTTCATTACTGTTATTCTAAAGGGACTTGGTCCCAGAATAAAGTTTGTTTTCTATTCTATTCTAACTTTTGATAAGATATTGTGTTGAGATGGAAAGATGTGAATGATGTGATGAAAGATGAATCCGTGCCCACAAAAAGCTCAAGAAGAAAAGAAAACCTAAAAAGTTAATAAGTATTAAGCAAAATAGTACAAATCTGAGGGGTAGATGGAAGGACTTAGTTAAGAGACACAGTTTAGGCGCCAATCCATGTATTGATGCTAGTAAACAGCAACTAGCATCGGCTTAGAGTTTTCTTTAATTATTATTATTATTTTTTTATTGAGATTACGACTTGGTTTAATTTATTACGACTTGGTAAGAACACTATTTACAAGTTAATTAAGTAGATTTAAACCAACAGTAATGATTTTATGATAACCTTAGAGCCTCCGTGTAGTATAATTTTATAGTACACGGATTCATTCAATTTACCGCAATATTTTCTTCCAGAAACCATAACTATTTCAACGTCAATAGTTGAGACATAATATGCAACGTACATTCATGATGTATCTTGACCAAGGATTATGAGAAAATATACAAAATAGATATGGAGACAATTCCGAATCCATAAATATAATCCTACTAAGTGTCAGAATAATAATAATGCATAATACAACTTATGTTACATTTAAATAAGTCAACAAATAAGTACCTAATATTGACGGACTAAACCTTAATTAATAATTTTTCAAAGGCTGCTAAAGTGAGACGTGCTACAACATATCGCCTACAACGAAGAGGTCTACAGGGCAGAGAATTCTCAAGGAGCGGGAATGTACGAGCCTCATACACCCTGTGAAATCGCCATTCCCTCATCTTTTTTCATTTATTTTCGGTTCCAGTGGCTGACTTCTGCTCCTGGTATCTCCGCTACGTGACGACTATTTCCTTCCCACATGTATATAAATATTATAACCATAAAATAAATAAACAAACAATACAATTACTTAGATATGTAAACAATTACTTTTATGAAGCATGGAATAAGATAGTAACAAAAAATGGTTTGAAATACTTGAAAAATTAAGAAAGAAGTAAGAAAAGAAAGAGCACCAAACTTCGAATTATAATATTCTTGAATTCAATATGAGAGATTCTCCTACATTCTTCCATGAGATTTTATATAAATATACTTATTAATAAACATTAATAGCAAAGTTTATTAAGACATAAGGGAGCGGGAATGTTCAGTACTTTGTGTAGTGAGCCATTTAGCTATAGATCCCATGTTCGAAACCGGCTGTGCCAGATAATTTATTCTCTTTACAGTTATAGATAAAACTTATATAATATAAAGACCCTCCCGGAATTCACCCTTTAATATAGATAATGTCATTTAATATTTTTATTATTTTTTTGAAGAAATTATACTATTAAGTAGATGCCCTCTTACTTTGGTTTTTATTAACATTTAGTAAGCATAGGATGCTCGATTACATATATATAGATCCCAAGTTGGAGATAAGTTATTTAAGAGATAGACATTTATTCTATTACCAGCGTGAATAGAATCTGTGGGATCTAGAAACCATCTTGAGTATCATCCATCCAATGTAAAGTTCTTGCTTTGATAAAGTTTCTTGGGTTATAGATGTCACGATTCTGAGTTCAAGACTAGTTACGTAAGAAAAAAGTATCTGTTCTCTGCTTGATACAGCTTGAATCGACTATGGGGATCTGGAAACCTTCCGGGGTCTCACCCACCCTCTGTAAAGTGGAAATCCTTAATTAGGTTACATACAACTACAATAATACAAGTAAATAGAATGAGTGATGGGTAATGGCATGAGATAAAGGCAAGAAAAACTACTCCATGTTATCCTATTTTCAGACGGCTCGGAGGATTGTCGGGATTTGAAGAGGCTGCTAGGTTTGAAACTAACTCTTGAAGTAGGTTTAAAGTTTATCATAAAAGGACAGATGTCGGGTTAGAGCCAATCATCAGATCTGGGGAGAGTAAGGTCTCTATGGATGACTCTATCGGTAACAAATGAGCATTGAGGATTTTACGAAGGATTTTGTATTGTAAGGATTGAATAAGAGAGAAATTCGATGACTTAGTGGATCCCCAAAGCTCTTTAGTCTAGGAGGGTTTTATGAATGTCATTTATAAGAGTCTTCTGTAATTAATAAGGAGCTTAGAGCGTTTATCCAGTAAGTGTTGAAGTAGCCTAAAACGGAGAAAAACATTATTAATTATTTAACAGTTTATTTCTGGAGAGATTATTAAGGACCGGACAGCGAGGAAGTTAAAAGGGCCAAGGAAAAGAGAGAGAGGTAATGAAGGAGACAGAGAGGGATAGAGAGGACAGGGGGGAGGTAAAAACCAATTAGCGTGGGGTTGTCCCCCCCTTTTTTCACAAGCCATTTCATCATTGGCCTCCTCCTCCCGGGCCAAGACAAACCACTACCGGGATTAATCACACTTCTTCCGCCTACCCTCCCGGATATCCTCCCTAATCAGGTTCTGTCCACCGGAAGCGAAGAGAATATTACAGAAACGGCCGGCGATGGAACATCGTGGATAAGATCTAATTGTGATCATAATTAATTAGACTAATATATGTCACACAAAGAGTTACACTATGCAATGTGCGTAATCATACAGGCATGTCTCGCTTAAGGCGAGCAATATCTTGAGAATCATTGACTAACGAGCTGCTAAGGTTATGACTCCTCAGTTATTCACTTAGTTATTATCTTCCTTCCTCAGAGAGAGTTAATTGTTGAGGGAAGCGTGACCTTGTCATTCTCGTAGATTTTATCTTTACTTTCAAAGTCAATGCTGCCTTCAGCAGTTGCGAACTTCAAGAACAACATGACGTTACTGTTAACGTAAATTTATACTGCTGTGGCTAATCGGATTTCTAGTATATTGTAATTCTACTATAGCAAATCCAACGATTCTACAATGGGAGTCCTAAATTTGGCCTACGTAGAATAATTAGGATAGAGATCTTTATCGAGTACCAGAAATGTACACGCTCGGAACCTCAATTTTAGGTCTAATCAAAAGGACCCAAGAATAATATGATTCCGCATTCTTAAATAAAAGAAACTCATTTTGTACGAAATTCGAATTGACCACTCATTCTTCATGGCTACTGATATAGTCGTCAATTTGTACTTTTAAATAAAAAGTAAGAAACTCCGTTACAGAAAATTTGTTTTAAAAGGTGTAACGGGAATAACTAAAATTGTGAACTTCTGATAATCTTAAATCGGAAATTTACAATGATTTCCTAGTACTTGTATTGAGAACAAAAATTGAACTCGTGAAAAAAAAAAAATTCATTCCTATCCTCATAAAAGACTAAAAAAGACAAGAAACCGTTGAAAGACTAAAAAAGTAGGCGAAAACGTCGAGCAGCGTTTTCGCCTACTTCAACATTTACTGGACAAACGTTCTAAGCTCCCAATTAATTACAAAAGATCATTTACATGAGTTATCAGACCTATTGGGACACACGGAGTTAAGCTTTGGGGCTCTACTAAACCATCCAACCATCTCGTATCCAATCCTTACAATCGAAAATCCTTCGTAAAATCCTCAATGCTCCTTATTATGTCATAAACAAACTCATCCATCATGATCTTAATATCACATCTGTTGCTGATTTGACCCAAACTAGATGCCTAGCCTTCCATGACAAGCTCCATACACACTTGAATCCGCTAGTCTCTCAACTTGCTTCCCATAATATTCCTGATAACCCTCCGAAGTGTCTGAAAAGAAGATGGCCTCGAGACCTTATACTATAGAACTACCGATGGGTAGTTTCTCCACAAGTGTTTTTTGTTTTCATGTCATTTGTTCATATTAGCAAAATTACTTGTTATAATATTATTACAGTTGTAAATATCCAAAAAACAAAAAAATCATTCCTAGATAGGATTCCTTCTGGGCCTTGCATGGTGATGATCCGAATTTCAAACAAAGCCGATCCGGATTATAACTTTTCGCTGTATTTCAAAAATTCAACCTGTTAGCGGTAGATACTTTGCTCAATCCTAAACTCCATCCCATGTCCCATCATTTCGAGGAATCCAAGTAGGGGCGAAAAAGTCTAAAATTTATTACGAATTGCCTCCACTCACTCTCTCTCTCTCTCTCTGTTCAATCAAAATATAGTGCAGCAAAAAGGCGAAATATATGGATACGACGAGGGGGGGCAGGTGTTGTCGGCAGGTGTTTGATCAGACGACGGCCCCCTCCCCCCGGACCACTCCCTCCAAAACGCCGCCAAAGGTCAGAGCCGAATAGCGATAGCATTCCGGCGGAGCGGGTTCGGGTCCCGCTGAGGAAGGCAGGGCACGTAGCTACTCCACAAAGCCCTTAGCCGCCATTCTCATTATATATTATCATTTCGCGATCCATTCTCCCCCCCCCTTTCCCAGGAACCTAAAACCACGCAGGTTGAAATATTCAATAGCTTCCAACGGCAAATGATTATGGTAAAAAATAAATCTAATCGGTCATCCATCAGTACCGAATTACTTCAGGGGAAAAACAAACATAATATACTTCGGTAATTCTGGGTCTTGAAGTAGCCTGGATCAGAGATGTGATGCTCCACAATTCTTCTTTTTTTCAGATATTTTTATCCAGTATATATATATACGCCGAAGGTTTCAGGTTCAAATCCGATTGTAGCAAATAAATTATTTAACCTATTAACCAGCCACGGATGGACCCTGTGCTCACTCAGCATCCACAAAATATGTCTGAATTGGGGGAAACGCAGTTGAGCGTGATCCCGGATCCCGGACAAATCACCTCCCTGTACTGTAGAAATAGTACAATCTGCACCATTTATTGAACACGAGATCCTTCATGGGTTCAAGTGAAAAAGGTTGTGTTTATATATTCTATATCAGGAGATGGAATCAATAGTGGATACCATGAAGGAGAAAGGAATATCATTTTCTGGGCACTAATGATCAGAACACATCAAGATAGATTAATCAGATGTACAAATCAGAGATGCAAATCTGTTAAACAAATATGAATAGCTAGGATAATCACACAGAATATTTAATATCACATCACCCAATTTTAAGGATTACTTTGCAAGAGGCACGACAGCCTCATGGGTAGCATACTGATCTTCTATAATCATTATTTTATTTTATTCAGAAAATAAGTAATTTCTTTTCCTGTGATTTTTAAAGGATATATTCTTATAATATTTAGCAGTTGATCTATGCGAAATAAAAACCCACTTATAAAAATATTGGGAAGTATAGAAAAAATAGTACAAAGCGGTATGTACACAAAACATTTATTATCGTAGAATACCAATTTCTTTCATTTCATTGTTATTGTTTATATGCATGTATACAAGTTACTAAGAATGTATAGTTACAATTTTCTTTACTTTATTATTATTAATATTTTCTTCTTTTTTTTCTCTCTGTTGGAAGTTTTTTTATACACATTTTCTTTCATAGTAAATTATGATTCTGCACAGATACATTTAAATTTGTACAATTGTTTTTAATTTGAGGCTGGTCTATTGGTATGTAATTTTGTGAATTGTAGCTAATTATACAAGAAATAGAAAATTATGCGAAAAATATCAACGAAATGAAGAAACGGATGGCCCGGACCGGACATCAGTCAAAAAAGAGGGTCAAATAGCATAAGATAACTATTTATTTGTTTCATACGCTTCGACCCACTTTACAGGTCTATATCAAGCATCTATATCTATACAGGAACGAGTAAGACTAGAATCAAGCGTATATAAAATGTTGTACCTTATCCTTTCTGTCTTAAAGCACAGAAGAAGACCTACAATGTGGGTCAAAACTTCGGCATTAAATACAAAATTCTTGATTTCCCATAACCGTACCTTGGCTCCGATCCTACTAAGACTTCCTGATACAGCTCACATACCATCCACCATAAACACACACCGCTCGGCAATAATGGACATTGTTGTGGAGAGCCATAACTCAGAGCTGATGATGTAGAGCTCCAATATTCATCTATCAAAGAGCCGTCTCATTAAAGCTCCTTCCGCAGTTCTGCGGTCCTGTCCTCGCTTCCCGTCGGCTATGAATAACCGCTAATGTACGTCCTCACAACTCGGAGGTGTCTTGTGCCGTTGTGGGGCGTGTTGCGGCACCAAACTTAGCTCGCCAGGTCTTAGGTGTTAGGTGTCCTATATCGCAATAGCTGAGCGCTGATGATATTACATCCAGGAATAAAATACGTTAATTCGGTTTCATTAAGTTTAAACATAACTCCAGCGATGATAATAATAATAAAAGGCTTAACGAGCCAGATACCACCGATCGTTGTTTACACAAAACTAGGTCTATGGATTACTGTTCACACTCACACAATCTACCACCTCTAAGTCCATCCTCTCGGACCTCAACACAACCAATCGGCTCAGCCACATAGTAGGGAAACATTAAAAAATAATTGAAGGGCGTCAAGGGAATTTAATGTAGAATTCTTTTTTTTTTAATTTATTTATTGAAATTTACAACTGTATTACAATTATACAACAAGTAAATAGAATGCGCATTACATAATGACATGAGAATGACAAGTAGAGAAACTACCCACTGGTAGTACTCAATGTAGAATTCAAGACACTTTTTTGAATATTTATTGAATTAAACTAAAATAAAAGTTAAAAGATAAAGAGTAGTGTTTCGTTCGGCTTATGATAATATTAATGGAAGCTCACATTATTGTAAGAGCTCGACATTATGTTAACAGTCGTGAAACAATATTGTGGAATCTGGAGCTACTCATGTTGCTCACCTGCCCTCTTTAAATTCGGGAGTGTGTCCCCAAATCACCTCCACACACAAATGTTGGTATAGAAAAAAAACGTTCTCTCCAATATCCTTTCTGGATTGTAGTAGTATACATTTTTTTATTGATATTTATGATTCAGAATGATTTTTTTTTTTAATTTATTGAAATTTACAACTATAATAATATTAGAATAAGTAAATCTGCTGATATGTACAATATGACATGAAAAACACTTGTGGAGAAACTACCCATCGGTAGCACTACAATAAAGTTCTATAGTAGATGGTATCGAGGCCATCTTCTTTTGAGACGCCTCGGAGGGTTATCAGGAATAGTATGGAAAGCAACTTGAGAGACTAGCGGATTCAAGTGTGTATGGAGCTTGTCATAGAAGGTTAGGTATCTAGTTTGGGCCAAATCAGTAGCATATGGGATATTAAGATCATGATGGATGAGTTTGTTTGTGACATAATAAGGAGCATTGAGGATTTTACGAAGGATTTTGGATTGCAAGGATTGGATACGAGATGAATTGGAAGGTTTAGTAGAGCCCCAAAGCTCAACTCCGTATGTCCAAATAGGCCTGATAACTTTCATGTAAATGAATCTTTTGTAATTAATTAGAAGCTTAGAGCGTTTGTCCAGTAAATGTTAAAGTAGGCGAAAACGACGAGCAGTTTCTTGTCTTTTCAGTCTTAGAAAGAATTAAAACAATTATAATGGTTGCATTCCTATTAATACAAAGAATCATTACTTAACTTCTTACACAGTTGCATGAATCGCAAAAAAATAAAACAAAAACACAAGTGACAATTGTAAGTGTAAATAAATATTGAAAAATTTATCAATTATAAAAGTCTCTGCGGACCTAAAGGAATATACCGATAAAATAATATAAATACCGATACCATAAAAAATTGTTTAATAAATTTGGTCCACAGACTACCAGCCAAAACCAAAACCCAAATCGGTAAGATCAATCATAACCCTCCCATCTACGCTAGTCTATGAGTCGACTTATTAAGTGGCTAGCTTATTAATGTTTGCTATTAAGCCTAATAATTTCACAAGCCCATCTCAACCTTCGCAATCCTATCCATTCAAATATAATAAGCAGGTGCATATTCTGCGATTGAATTTAAAATAATCATGCTAATGGATTTTTAATGAAAAATTTAGATATAATTTGAGGTAGTGTTATAATTTAGACAGAAGCGATGTACAACTACAAGACTGACGTAACAATATCAGTATGATTAGTACCTTTGGCGCAGCGGAAAGCATAATACTGCTATGCTATAACTAATGCATTATATATATGCAATATTGCGGAAATTAAAATATATTACGTAAATAATATAGTTCTCCGAACTTCCAACTTCCATTGTATCCCTCAAAAAAACAGTTATCGAAGATGCAATCCCTTACCCGGCACGGCAAGAAGTGGTCGCCAAATTGGTACAAGAGACAAACGACAAGAACTCTCTAATGGATGATAAACGGATAGGATTCAATTAAGACGATAAGGCTAACAAAGTGGAGTTCGTGCCTTGGAGCAATGAGCGGATAGGTAGTCGCTTCCGATCCTCCATTACATTACATTACGTTGGGGGAGCCATTAGCATGTTTGCCTAGCCGGTGCCGTCTTGATTTATATCCCATACCACGGCCATATCAATTAGTAGCTATTACTATCTAGTAGTGCCATCTAGCGGAGAGGAGCTGACCCAAGGAGGCACGTCCGGCGGAGGTTCCTTAATCAATTAGTAGGGTCCCGCCATTTCTTGCGCTAACCCCTCCCCCTCCACTCCACTGCTTCCTAGATTAATTTTGGATTGAAATTCATTGTTTCCAGCGGCTTCCAGGAGTGGGCAAGCAAAAAGGTGGCCTCCAGCTCCAGGGTACTGATTAAGACCTCTTATTCCCTCTGTTCTCCAGCGGCCCCCCTTTAATTAAACATTTAAATCCTGGAAACCTGTAGGTAAGGAGCGGTCAGCGGCAAATTGGTTTTACTTTTGTGAAAAGGTCCGCGCGGGATTAAAACTGTGTATGTGTGTATGTAATTGTAACACGACTCCTCCCCCCACGGGTCCTGATGAGGTTGTGCATAATTCCCTTATGACCTCCGAACCTAATACGACCCCCTACTTCCCTACCCCTTTACACACACGAGCACCAATGTAAACTTTATAATCTGTCTATTTATAATTTATAAACACCAATTTACAACGTATAGAATAATTAAGAATAATCCTTCTAATCAAATATGACTGAAGAGATATACCTTACTGTATATTGGCACTGGTGAAAGGGGTGTTGAGTTGCTATGCTGTAGGTTCCAGGTTCAAATTCAGCTGTCACCAGCCATGGATGGGCCCTGACCGATCTACAGACCCTCCCTCCAAGGGCTGTAAAGGCTCACCAAGCCCCTGTAAAGTGGGTAATCTTAATTTTGGGAAATGCCTGGCGGTTGAGCGTGACCTCCAACAAATCGCCTGCCTGTATAACCTGTTGTCCTACAAACAGTAGAGACTCGCTACCATTTACTGAACCCAAGACCCTTTATTAGTTCCATCGGTACAATTTAATTTTATATTGTGGCACTGGTAAATAATTAAAATAGTGACAGTGATTTGAAAGTGTATGTATATATATTTTCAAATCACTGTCACTATTTTAATTATTTACCAGTGCCACAATAAAATACCCCATTATTAGTTGCATTGGTACAATTTAATATTTTATTGTGGCACTGGTAAAGAATTAAAACAGTGACAGTGATTTGAAAGTATATATATAAATTGAGCTTCTTAACAATAACAACAACAACTTTAATATGTATTATTATAATTTCGAAACAGTGATTAGTAAAATATAGAAGAAAAAGTAGATGGTAAGTACAAAAATTGTAAAAAAAAAAAAAAGTGGTTTTTCATTACCTGAATTTATCATTTTGAGCGAGATTTTAAGTTCTCATACTTTTAGTTCCACTCAATCTCTACCATATACAAGATTTATGTGTTTGGAGGTATCGCTAAAACCAATCAACGCCTTCAAGTAAAATAGTTATAAGTGGTATAGAATAAAAGGTCCTATGCACAAGATCGCGGGTTCGCAGCTTAGCGTGTGGCCTCAGTGAATTTTAAAGGCAGTAAAAAATCCTCAGTTATCCTGTCCTTCAATGTAGAAAAAAATGTTGGTCCCGAGCCTGTGCTGTGTCAGATTTTCGTTAAGCATTCCTGTCCTCATTGTACCAAGGTAGGCAAAATTCCCGAACTTCACACTGTAGCATCCTCCGATTAGCCGTAGCAACGTTAAGTTAACACACAAGGAAGCAATTAGACAAGTAAAGCACCATTCCGGTAATCAGAAAGAGACCAAAATCGCACAATAAAAGCCTAATACGAAATTTTAATTTTATGCGGCTAAGGTTTTTGAGAAATGCAACAGACGTAGAAATGCACAAAACATACGTCAGGTAGAAAATAGTCAAAATGGATTCAGGGAAATTAAAAATGGACAAACCTTATCCATTCTTCACTGTATTCAAGTAGAGTAAAGTTCCTGTCAGTTAAGTTAATTAGGTTAAAAAAACCATAACAGTAAACTTCTAGGACCCTTCAATGCTACCCCCATAGTACCTTTCCCTCTTGCAGGACAATATTCTGACCAAGAGAAGAGGGAGGAGATATAAAGGCTGTTTTAAATAAAGCAATTGCGTTAGGACACAGAGAGAACATGGATCGGAGGGTAATATAAGGTATAGGGCAACGGGGTGCTGTTCTGTTACACCACCCCTTCTCCCTTCATACAACTTTCCACCCTACGGGCCACTTACGACCCCCGTCGGTCCCGTCTTCGCCCCAACTTCAACTTTTTTTTATTGAGGGCTTTATAGTCTCCTGTTTACATCTCGGCCCGACCTTAGGCCAAGCATTAGCGCTTGTTGCAGTAGCAGGTGTACTCATTTCAAACGGGATCTTATAAAATAAGGTATCAGTTCCGTAGGTTGTTGCTTCGAGTTAAGTCATAACAACTTTTTTAAATATACTTCAGACGGGACCAGAACTAGGTTTTAAGCCAGAGGAGGCAGCTTTAATAAAGTTAGCACACTACCACCTACTTTAGCCTAAACCTACAGTAATATGGTAGTATTTTAAATTATTAAAATTTTGAAATAAATGTCTATATTAATAATAGTGAAACCTGTACCACTAAAATCCATGGAGAGTCTAGGTCTCAGTGCCTGGTAGATACTGCACTGTTTCTAGGATAACGTTTGAGCAGGGAGTAGATTTGTCCGAGATCATACTAAACTGCCAGGTGTTTCCCCTATTTTGGGTACCCACTTTATCGAAGATGAGCCCCAGGGGAGTATGTAGATCCTACAGAGTCCATCCATGAGTGTGAACTGATTAAATAATTTATCTGCCACAGCCGGATAAACTATTTAACTTGAACCGGGAACCGGAGCATAATAACAACTGAGCACTCTGAGCACAACACACTGAGCTATCCTGCTCTTTATCAAACTAATAAATAAAATTAAACCTTAAGATAGGGAAAAGTGCCTGAAATCTTTTTATGATGTTTTTATTATTAAAAATAAAGCAAAATAATTTTAAATAATATGATTTATTCACGTATGAAATGATAAACTACCCCTAAAAACTGACCTTTTTTGCTCAAAACACTAAACTACATTGCTATATTATAGTAGCAATTTAAATGTATTTCATAAGTTTCCTGTTCGGAATATAACAACATAAATTAATTAAAATTATTTAAAAATACGGAATTTTGATTATGAAATTTGTATATATCATATAGATATAGCCAACTGATTGATATGAAATTTTCTGCATACTTCTATTTCTATTTACTTATATATACTAACTTAATATATATACCATATTAAAATAAAAATTAGGTGAAAGGAGTTAAGACCGATAGCAATACAGATTCTTGCGATAATTGCATCAGGTGACTAATAGTAGGCATTAAAGGGGGCAATTTAGTATGAGAGTCGAGTGCATTTAGAACAGAGTTAACTGAGGAACAATATATAATAAATGATAGGACAGGAGAGGTGATAATTGAATCAGGAGGAAGGAGGTAAGAGAAACATCTGCGAGTGTTGATGAAACATCATTAGTCTCAGGCACTCGGGCGGGATTTGCATAGGAAGGCCATTTACTTGAGGTGCACCCTCCACTTCTACTAACTTCCTCAACACCACTCTTCTCTAATATCTTCCATCATCGCTGCTTAACTAACTTGGTATCATCAGAAATTATTGCTGTTTTATTAAGCTGAATAAACAATTTTTAAGGTTTTTATAGTCCCCACACAATGCCAAAAATATCTAACTTAATATGCAATATAACTGATGAAAAATGTAATAAAATGTAGCTACCTAACGTTTATTGCATTTTTTATCTTCTCCTGCACATAATAATGTCTTATTTCTATATTTATTTTCATTATTTCATTCAGACATTATTTATAATGTCTTATTTATAAGGCAAAGCCCGAAAATGGTCCCTCCCTATTTTTAAAAGCCAAGACAAAGGCTAAGGCACAATATGTAAGCTCCCGCATACAGCGGAATGAGCATAATTGTCTTTAAATACCCCAGGGTAAAAGAAGGTTGTTACTTTATATTATATATTGTATTAGTTTGTAGTTTTGAATAAATATTGGATGGTAAGAAGAGAAAAAAATTGTCTGTATTACTTAAAATTCTCAATCTCTACTTACAATTACTTGAGTATGCGATGAAATAGCTGTGATAACCCATCATTAATTGTACTTTATATCTTAGGCTTTAAGTTTCAAATGATTTGCATATTAGACATGTGATAACGTAGATTAATTAATATTGTTTAAAACTATTGTATTTTAAATATATAATTTTTTATATACCATGTAGACTGATATTTAGATACAACTTAGTTGCTGACTGATGAACTGAAATTTTTATAATATTGTTAATTAAATAAACTCTAAACTATAAAATTTGTATTTTCTTCTCTCAGTTAGCAGTAGATAAAAAACAATTAGCAATCGAATAAAATGAATAAATAACAAAATAAAATTAATAAAAAAATGATTTTCAGAAAATGCACGCTTTAGGTTGTTTTAATTTATTTTTATAATATTGGTCTGAATATAAACTTTCCATCATGTATGTAATGTAAATTTCATTTTATATGCCAAACATCTTAGCTACCCTCTTCTCCCAATTTCTACAATATAATAATAATAATAATCATAAACTGTTAATTTATTCTGTAACAAACTAAAATAATATCAATACGGGTGATGTTAAATAGGCAAGTCTCAGAGCCTTAGAGTAGATAAAATGTGATTAACAAATCATAAAATAATAATCATTGACAAAAAAATTAATAACACATTATTAAGGGTTTTTACTTTTCAATAAAGCGAAAAATCTTTTTGTAACAGTTAAAAGCAGAAGGTTTAACACAGTTAAAATCAAAAACAATATTAACAAACCTGTACACTTAAAATTAATAAATAACTCAGTCCACCATTAATATGACAAAAGAAACCATAGTGGTATTCCTACAATTAAGAAATATCAAGATGATAAAAATTTATAGAAAAATAGATATGAGATAAATTACTCACTCGGAGAAGTTGTAATTATTTCCAGTTCACTTGCTCCATATGTTACACTGATCTCGAGGTCAACATAAAAGAAACCAATAAGAGCATTCCATTCTTCATCTGTTACAGGAGTGAACCTTTAAAAAGACATAAATAATAACAATATAAATCAAATGTAATTAAAAATTTAATCAGCATTAAAAATAAATAAGCAATTATTAGCGTAGCATCTCCATAAAGAACTGGTAGTCCATAACTAATAATTGATTTTAAATTAAATTCTTTCTTATTCAAATTATATTAACAAAAAGCCTAAACACTTCTTTTCATAAGAATGCATTAAAAAAAAAATCACAATCAGCTGCTTGCT